>JANHQD010002739.1:0-36418 GCA_024721195.1 Marasmius sp. AFHP31
TCTTACATTCACACACTGCGTTCCTTCCTGGCGCTGTCGATGCTTGGATCGACTCAGTCATTGGTTGCATGGAGGATCCTCCTCCTTCAAAGTTGGAACCCCAACGCCTCTTCTTCTTCGAGTATCACCCTCTTATGGGTTGCTGGGTTACTCATCCTTTCTACCACTACAATCCCATTCTCCACAAAGAGTTCTATCTCGACGAGCTGAACCAAGCTGAATCTCCATCCGTCTGGGACTACCAACGTGAAGACTCCGAGCTGGACAACTACTTCGGATGGGACGAAGTGGCCATTAATAACATGTGGGAGTAGATCATTCCTTAGGTATTTTCTTCCGAAGCTCCATTCTGGTATTATACTGACCATCTTCGTACAGCTCATACAATCCTGTCGTAGATGTTCGTTTCTTTATCAAGAAGCTGCCCTAGTCCATCATCGTAGATTAGAGAAGTTGTTAATAACGTAGAGTCCTTGTACCTCTGAATTTATTACCAACCCTCTTCTTCAATCGGCGTTCCGAGCTGAGTTCCTCCAGTGTTCCTCTTAGCTAGTCTGCCTACCAGTCTCTGCTTCCGAAGTGCGTATTTCCACTGAATCTTCTCATCTGGATGTCTCCAAACCAGGAAACCGTTCCCTTGAATAATGACTACAGACCGAGTGCAAGCTTCCGAAATTACTCTTCAGCATGCTATTCCCCTACAGTTTTCAGAGAAGTAGGTGTTCGTACTTCCGAAGCACCTTATACACCTGTCTGAGCCTATTACTGGCCGTTCGGGACTTACGCTAGTACTTGTGTCCCTAATGTTCTAATTCACACTTATTAAGCACAAAATCACTTAAAATTATGGTTCGGAGGCTGCTTTTATTAGCAGGCGCTACACCGGGGACCTGGAATTGAGATTCTGTGAGTATTACAGCCTTCTGGTGAGCCAAATAAGATACCATCAAGCCAAAATGAACTTTCTCCATTCCAATCTGCATAGATAGGCTGAATTGGTGTCTCGGGGTCTGGCTCATCAACCACAGATGCTGCCAGAGCAGTTGAACATGTTGTAACAATATCCTCGGGCAGATTAATTGATGTGGGACGGCTGGTGGAAGCTTGTTCCGGCAGGTTTGTATCAAAAGAACTCTGATTATGTGAGCTGGGTCCCTCATTGAGTAAGTGACAAGAGGACTTTTGGGGGGGCTTGTGCAGCAGAATAAGGTTTCAATTTGCTAATATTAACTTCATAGAACTGGTTACGAACATTCTCTTTATTCCCATCACTGTTTGCTCGCTTCCTCTTCTTGGTATCTCTTTTTCTGGTGTGGCACAGCTTCTTCCCCGCATTCTGGATGAGTCCCCTTTGTTTTGCCTTGACGGGGGGCATAAAGAGATGGATTTCGAGGGGAAAATCCCATTCTGGACTATGTCCTGCACATTCTAAACTTGTAGCGGCATGGATCAATCCATCAAACCCATGACCCATAGATAGCACATGTATTTTTATATCAACTCCGTACAAGATCAAGATTTTCCAAAAAGGGCTCCATGTCGGCCTGGAGAAAGGTTTTCTTGAGGCCGACACGGAGCCACTTTTGTGCAAAGTACATTCCTCAAAGTGTAGATATAAAAATGATGAAATACCGGCGCGTTGTCACGGAATCATCACGCTTTGGCCACGTGATGTGGTCAGCTCCGCTCGCGGCCTACCTTAAGTAGATACATGCTAGCTAGATTATAACTGGTCTGCTAAGTATAACAGTCCATTGTGCCTCACACATTGGAGGCTCTGCTAATGCTATTCGCTGTAAGTGTGTGCATGAGAGTAAGGTACATATCTACAGAGTCATTCATGATGAAAGTAGATACATAGTATGAGACTTGCATGAGAGTGCAAGTGTAACTAGGAACAAGTCCTATTATTAGTTGTATGCGTACACAAGACGTCAACAATGTATCACATGACATCCAACATGCTCAACAATTTCTATGTATTTGAACCAGCAATCTTATCTGCTGAAGGTGGATCTGTTTGGATGCCCCACCGATGGTATATGAAGAAACGGGCTGGAGGACAGACGGTGTTGGTGGGTTGGTGTTGGCAAATGGTGGAGATACCAGATCACTCAGGTAGCAGCGGAGGATCATGGCAAGTGTTGACAAATGATGAAGGGGTATTTGAACAGGATGAGTTCCTGGTGCCATTCACTGACTTGAAGGGCCATGGGCAATTGTTTGGGTTTTCCACGCCAGTCTCAAATGTTTCATGTGAGTGATGTGTACCTGTCACGTTCCCCTTGAGTTTTCTCAAACCTGTGGCTATACAGAGGTAGTGGCTCCCAGCAGAGAGATTGTTCCCTGGGATTTGACGGATCCTTCCCAAGGCAATCATTGGAGGAAGCTGGTGAACAGCCATAGAGTACTCACATTTCCGATATGGCTCTACTGCAATGATACCTCTGGAAACACGTCAAAGCGGTGGAACAAACACAACAGTTTCCTGTTTGCCGCTGCGGGACTCAACCATACACAAGTATCTACGGAATACAACATCCACTTTCTTTGCATGTCCAATACTGCACCACTGCTTGAAATGCTTGATGGGGTAGTGGATCAAATCTGGTATGTCAAGTTATCAACCTGTATGCTTAAGCACTGGATCTCCTGTTCTTACAGCAATAGACAAACTCATGGAATCTGGGTGTGGGATGGAGAATTTAACTGCTGATTCTTGCAGTTCTCACCCTGCTGAGTGACAATCCCATGCAGTTGGAGTTTGCTTGTCACATTGGCTTGCAGGGAAAGATGTTCTGTCATGCCTGCAAAGTCATGGGGAAGGACTTTAAAGAAGCATATGAAGATGTGGACAGTGACAGTGGCCACAACTCAGACAATGATGGAGAGGAGGATTGTAATTCGGTGGCCAGTGGGGGGTCAACAGGTGGAGGCAGAGGACCCAAGAAGGGAAAGAAGTTTGTAGAGAGCCTTCAAGCAATGAAGAGAAGGGTTATGAACTTTATCAAGGCATGTCTACTATGTATCTGTCTATCGTGCCAGGTTGATGTGATCTATACAGCCCGGGGATACTCATACAAAATCAGAGACTGTTCAACAACTGGATGGACATTTTCAAATGGGTTTCGCCACAGGAGCAGCTGGCAAGATGAAGGGAGAACGGACATGTACTGGGCTCAAAGACATATATCAGATGTTTTCTGTGGACCAGTTGTTGAACTCTTATAAGGGCAGATGGACAGTGGCCACCAAGACTGTGGCACTCAATCAGGCACCAGCTGCACTACCTGCACAGACTACCAGCTCAATTTCGCGATTGAAAGCTTGTTCTATTTGTCCTAAAGCGCTAGACGCTAAGACTTCGGGTATAGAATGACGGCGGCAGAAGTCGACTAGCAGAGACGACGACGGAGGTGACAGAGACAGAGACCAGAGATCAAGAGCAGATAAAGAACTGGTCCCAATGACAAGTTAAATATATTGCAGGTAAGGAGAAACGGAATTAACTACTCACCTGGTCCCAATGACAAGAGGTCAAGATGAGAGACCAGGTGTAAACTACCTAGCTTATATACTGGAATATGAGTCGCGCAAGAATAAAGAAAGATAATAGGGAACAAGGGAAGAACAGTAGTAGTCCAGGTATGGAATAAGAACAAGTCCAGAACAAGTAACTGTTGTGTGTAAAAGAACAAGGAAAACAAAGGAAACAATGGATAAGATGGGTTGTGAAGACAATGTGCAAGAACAAGGATGAGGAAGGAAATGATGGGAATGATGAAGAGAGGGGAACTGGGTATCTGGTAGGCATCAAAGTAACAAATGGGCATCAAAGTGACAAACAGGCGCTGAAAGGGGAATGGGCGCTAAGAAAGGAAAAAGATAGGGGAAAAGTGGCACTTCATGACACTATTCTTTTGAGGTGACAAGGCTTTGTTCACTTACCATTTCTGCAGCAGGTCTCAACCCTCACTCTGACACACCAGTGAAGATACTCCATGTCGTTTTTCTTGGTTTTGTGAAGTACCTATGGAGGGACATCATTCAAAATCAAATCAAGAAGAAGGCAGAAAAAATGGCAGAGTTGTCTGCCAGGCTGTCCTCTGTCAATGTCGAAGGTCTGGGATTGCCTTCCTTCCTTGCAGGAGATACACTCACCAAGTACTGTGGCTCCCTCACTGGTGGTGATTTTCGAAAGATTGCCCAGGTAGCTCCATTCGTGCTGCATGGTTTAGTCTCTGAAGATTGCTATAAGACTTGGCTTGTTCTCTTGAAGCTCATCCCCCTCATCTGGCAGCCTGAAATAGTTGGTCTACTGCAGTATCTGGTGAGTTGATTGGTGTGGAAACCTTCATCTCACTGATCCTGTTACAGGAAACCCTCGAGGCCGAAATCCAGAACTTCCTGATTCATGCTGCCAAATGGAGCATTCGATGGTTTAACAAGCCAAAATTTCACATTCTTGTACATCTTCCAGACCATATACAACACTTTGGACCTGCCATTTTGTTTGCCACCGAGTCATTTGAGTCATATAACACTGTGATTTGATGCGAAAGCACTACCTCGACCAGTCTACCTTCAGCACCCAATACACCCTTCTTCTTCTATGGGAGTCCCAGATCCTTGTCCCAGCGCTCAACCTCTTCACCCACATCAAGTCACTCTCCCAATACCTGTCCATGCATACACCAACAGTACTTTCACCACGTCTCAATCTATTCTACAGCAACCACCAAGCCCACACTATCAACATTATACCCATTCTCCTCAGTATCTCTATCCCCCCACCACTCCATCGCCCCATATCCAGTGGTTGCAACGACCTTCATCTTTGCGGAATTCCTCTCATCAGCCAGCGCATCCCAGTGGTCAGTTGGTGCTGAGTACCAACTAAGGGCTGGCCATGTACCAGACGCTTTCCCCTTTTCACATCACTTCCTTTCTCACTATTGTTTTTGCACATTGCCCTCACAGTTCATTCATTCACTTGTTTTATTGTCCTTGTTCCACTCACCAGTTACTTGTTCCGGACTTGTTATTGTTTTATACCTGACTACTATTGTTTTCTTATTGTCTTTCTTCATTGGTTCACAACTCAAATTTCAGACCACTGACTGAGTATATAAGCTAGGTAGTTTACACCTGGTCCCTCATCCTGACCTCTTGTCATTGGGACCAGGTGAGTAGTTACTTCTGTTTCTCTCTATCTGCAATGTATGTAACTTGTTGTTGGGACCAGTCTCTTTATCTGCCCTTACTCTCTGCTCACTGTCTCTGCTGTCTCTGTTGTTGTCTCTGCTCATCAACTCTCACCACTACCATCTCTATATCCAGAGTCTTAGCATCTACCGGTTTAGGTAAGTGAATGCACTTTTGTATTGACTGCCTAGAAGATTTGGAAAGAAAGTAGCATTCTGTATAATACATACACTCAACATGTTATCAGGCCATGCCAAAACAGATCCCGAACAACAAGTGGACCTGTGGCCCATAATATAAGATTTGGGAAGCTGTCTGTGATAACTTCCAACTTCAGACTATCCACAGCATTGTCCCTTTCCTCACCCACATTTTCATAAACACTCCATTCATCTATCTCCAGGCCTTCTTAACAGTATTGCTTGTGCGATTCTGGGAGCTGCATGGAATTATGAGACAACAGAACTGCAAGCAAGGAGAATTCCTGTTTACCCCATGGTACGTGCACAACCTAAGCTGGGTTTTGCAGGAGTAACCTTACGATCTTCCAGCTTGGGCTGTTTCTTTGGTCTGTTCAGTGTGGAGATGACCTTCCCTGCTGTTTGGGAACTGAACAGACCAGTTAGATAATATGTATAGATGATTTGAGGCATCTGTTCTTACTGTAGAGCTGTGGTAGGCTCTTGACTGGCAACACTGCAAGCTGTCTTCAGTGTGGGAGATCTCTGTTCTGCTGTTTTGTGCTGTATTTGTGGGCTGGACACTTCAATTGCCTTTCCCCACACCTCAGGCCTACTCAAGAATTGAGGCACTAAGTGTAAGCAAGAGGCAGAGACTTACAGTGTATTGTTGCGAGAGTCTCTTTCCAGACTGTTGACTACCTGTGATGGTTCTAATAGGCTAGACCCACAAGTTGGACAGCTGTGAAAGGCAGGTGAGGTGGTATATACAAGACACTTCAAGCTGTGGTTCTTACCATTGAGCTGGTGTAGACTCTTGCCCAATACCTACTATAGTGGCCTTTGTTCTGAGAAATCTTTGTTTTACCTTTTTGGGCTGTGCTTGTGGGATTGACACAGCGACTGCCTTTGCCAGTACCTGGGGCCTTCTCAAATATTTTAGACACCAAATGTGGGTCAGGAATGGAGGCTTACAGTGTTTGGCATGTAGAGGTATCATGGTGGCAGTTTACCAGCACTCTTGTGGCTCCCTGTGATGGGTTTGTTTGTTTAGATCCCAATGCCAGAGAGCTGAGAATGGTTGGTGAGATTGTGGGTGTGACGATGTGGTATATAAAGCTCACTGTTTGTTTGGATTAGATTTCTGGGCAACATCTCTCAAAGTATTTGCTTGATGTGCAGTTTTCTGAACCCTTGTCTGTTGTTGTTTGACACGGTGTCTCTCTTCCACAGAACTCTCCACGTCCCTTGCATGAAGAATATCTAAAATTTGAGCTCAAATGTTAACCAGGGGAAACATGCCACAAGTATTGAGTATAGAGCACACATACGTCGGTCTCCCAAGTGCATCAATGTGCCTTTCACACGTAAGGCAACCAGTAAGAAAGCTGATGAGGATGTGTACTGGGAGGTTGTGGAGCAAGATTCATTCTCACCTAATTCCTCTGAGTCTTCGTGCTCATCCGGGCTTTCTAAGTCTTCGTCACTGTCCATGTCTTCCAGCTCCTCATTCCTTTGATTATGAGGATCACCTAAATTAAAGACTAAATTACTGTTAACAAATAGAAGGGAGTGGGTGGTACGCACCCCAAATCAACTCGGGATACCCATGATCTTGTGTGTATTGCTTTCCGTCAACAGCATAGTTTTTTTTGCGCAAGTGATTTGTGACCATGGCAAGATCATTAGTGTACCAATATGACCCAACCCACACCTCAATCCTCAGCTTAGGTATTCCAGCCTGCTCCCAATCCTCCTTCAAAATCACAGTCCTTCCTTCCGGGTCCCATGACCAGTAAAATAGCTGGTCAGGAAGGGGATGGGGGACGCAGTACATTCCGTCAATGTATTCTGCGCGGAGGGGTGGAATGAAAAGGTATGTGGGTGTAGAACTCGTGGTTGGGTTACATGAGAAGTTGCCAGTGATTGAGAAACCAATTTCATCAACAAAGTCTGGAGACAAGTATCAGAGGACATGAAGATGCGAGTGAGAACAAAGATCTGCGAAGTACTAACATGTTGTAATGTTGCTACTCTTTCTGGACTGGCACAGGTAAGCGGCGCGGAGCTGGGTTTGGACCTCCAACGGAAGGCGTAACGAGAATTGTAGATAGACTTGGGTGTCATGGGTGTTGTGAAATTGAAAGTCGACACGTGAATACTGTACCATTTCGGGATGATCGTCAGGTCACGCGTCACAGGAGACCCCATTCTGGTGAAATGTCACGCCCTGTCACGCGTTCCAGGCCTGACTGTCGAAAACTTCCGGAGGTTCGGTCACAAAAATGGCCTAAAAATAGCCCAGAAATGATGAATTTGACGAAAATTTCCGGCCGGTCACAGTGGACCGGCCTTTCTGTCGAAACCAAAAAGTGGATATTTTGGTCACGGGTCACACCCCCTGACGAATATCCCGAAATGGTACAGTAGACTAGTGGGATCAGGAAGAGGAAGAGACAAATATGAATTCAGGTATACCTTTCTCGGAATAACTAACGTCGATGTTGTAACGCCAATTCTCAAAACACCACTCGGGACGCGGAGTACAAGGGAAGTGGGCAAGAATTCCACTTTTCTCGTAGTCAATAACAGCTCCAAAGGTTAACCTACCATATCGTGAAAATTTCGACAGGGATGACAGGTATGCCCGGCCGGTCCTTCCCAATGACGCGATCAGGTACAAGAAGTCACCAAAAGTGTTCTCCAAGTAGGTGGTGATCTTGTCGACATCGAGTTGGGGAAGAGGCTCTTGAGGAAGTGGGATTGGTGTGTAGTGTGTTACAAGATCACTCGGTCTTTCGACGGAGACGGAAGCATCGTAGTGCCAAGACCGAGTGTTGAGCTTGAACGTCCAATTTGACCACTCTTCCGAGATCTGTGGCACTATTTTTAGCCAGTCAAGACTCGGCTTAGCCAACTCACCGGAATTCTGAGCGATTTATCGGCACGGAGGGCAGAGATTGCGGCTTCCTAGAGGCATTATCAGCAAGGCTTGGACGTAGGGTAAAGCACTCACATTTGTATATGTAAGGTATCTAAAGACAAGATCGTCGGAATCATATCGAGCCGTAAGCTTGTTTCCATTGACCAATTCTAGGACCCTCGAGTAATCAGTTTTCACAACTGACCTCACCTCCAGAACCTGCCTACCTTCGTACATGATGAATGTTGGCATCTCTGCCCTCATCAATCCCAACATTTGAACAAGCCGCAATGACCTAGATACCAACATTGAAAATTAAACTGCGATAACTGGTGAGCGCCGATCCCACCTGTGAGCTGAATACGCCTCATAGAACTGGCTCCAGAGCTGAAGCATTTCCTATCAGTTTCATCCTCAATAAGTAGTTTGTCACGCTCACGAGGCGTGTAGTTTTCCTGTCCTTCTCCTTTGGCTCAAAGGTCACAACGGTAGCTGTGTGATTGTGTGGGTATATTGTGGCGGTATGAAATGTCTTCACAACCGCGATTCGCGTTCCTTCACCGTCCGGAGATGACTTGCTGTTCGTCATATTTGCCTTGACCACTACCTCCATCTCCTTTGACCAAGTTTGCTCTCCAAAATAGACATCGCCCTCGAAAATTTCCCTATACCGCTTTTGTTTGGGCTGGTTAATAAACACCTTGAGCGAGTGTATTAATCAAACAGCTCGAAAAGTACCATAATACAATCTTCCTCTCGCTCCTGACAGGTTGGACAGCCAAGATAGTTGTGATTAACATCGCCTTCGACATGTTGAAACACACTATTCCGACCAATTATTGTATTCCTAGCACCTGAGAAAAAGCTGGAGGCCATAGTCGAGTGACGGGGGTAAGAGGAGAAAGGAATAGAGGGGGAAACCTCGACGTCGTCTGTATATGTGACTGTCCGCTTCTTAGCCTCGTTGTCAGTACGTGGCCTTTGATAGCGCCCGTGAACGGCACCCAGGTCCCAAGTAAATCCCTCGATCGGAGTAGCGGACAGGGCGATCAACTAATAGTCAAATAACACAAACAGAAACATTTAATGAGCATTGATGTGCCTAAAACACACCAGAGAAATTTTGGACAGTGAGCACAGACGCGCGAGCCCACTGTCATTTTTCTGCCGGGCGGCGAACACGTTGAATGAAACTGTGACTCCTGTGAATTGAAGGTTTAATGAATCGAAACACATGCCTTCAACCCTTGTTCGACCAATTCAACGGGATTCGATTGAATTCTAATAGAAGATGAGCGAGTGGAATGATCACCACAGCCCCATTCCCACCGAAATCATTGCCCTGTGTTTGAAGGTCCGAGCGTAGACTCAGACAGTATCCATAAGAGAGTGAGCAAGTTGTCCCTGCAAGAATACTCGTATACTTACCGCGATGGGCAACTGAATGCTCACGGGGAACGGCCGATTCGAGCAGAGTTACCCGGGGAATCCACCAGAATGATCTAAGTATGCAGTAAACCTCGCCCCTCGATCGTAGTTCTCAAGCCATTGGCATGTGGTATCGCAGGTGATAGAGACCCTGAATCAAACATGCTGGGCGAACTCGTGAACTCTGGAGGATTAATGATACACTTACGTCTACATATGATGATACAATGTATCGGGTTTTGGTAGTCGGATTTACGAACCTTCCACCGTGAGCATTGACACAGTGAGAGAGTGCTCTTCGCTCATGGGCAGTTTGTTTCAAATGGAAGCCCATATTTGCTATGCCATCAACGGTGCTGGCAAATGATCTATAACAAAACATTGTTTCATTTGTAGGGGGAAATGACGGTCGACGAGCCGAGGTACCAGAACACGCCCTGATCGTGGCACTTTGCTGTTCGTACCCTCAGCCAGATCAAGCATACAGATGAACTCACAGCCGCCGATCGTCGAACACCGACGAAACTTCTATGTTCTACAGCACCTTCTCGTCGGAAGATTATGGTAGCGAGAATGAGGGCAAGAGCGCCCGAGTACAGATCTGAGACATCGAAGGACCGTTCTTTGTTGGGTGTAGAATGGCCCGCAGCAAGCTGCATGATTGGCAATCCACAGAAGAGAAGGCTGATCGAGGTAGTTGCGGTTCATTATACATTTCCTAATCATGGTCCATCATCGATTCCATTTGGCATCTACCGAGCCTATCCACCCATACCCAACACTCGTACCCCTTGCCAATACCCTCAGCTTAGCGCCAATATTCGGTAGCAATGTCATACGTATGTGTGATTTTCTCTTTCCACCGCCGAGAGCAGCGCAAGTCCATACAAACTTCACGAGCGAGGTACGCGCACCTCGCCTATTTATCCAATTTATGGCCTCGAGACAATCGGCCAACTTCCAGCAGCATGAGCCGACAAGTACGGCCTCTGGCAGCCGTAGAAGCTGGCGGGGAATCGCCCGGCTGCTGCGTGTTTCGGTTGATTCGACGAGACAGGACGCGGATAACAATATTGCTACTCCCCAAAAGTATACCACCGAACGTGAGAGAGGAGACCATAGATAAACGTGGCATTGTGAGACGATGCGGAGCGGCAAAATCATGAATTCACAACGAAGAAGGGTCAGCAAAGCCAAATCTTTGAATCGACAGATGGTAGTACCTGTCCTGCCGGGTCGAGATTGATGAGGCAATACAGCCCCTTTGTGTCAAGAAAACAGAACGATGGACTCCTGGCTTTTGTAGTGGCCTGAAGAGAGGACAACGGGAAGCTGTTGTGATGCAGTGGAAAGATTTGACGTTCGGAGATGAGACCGGGATGTCGGACCATCAAGGGTTGGAGGTAGGGTGTTGTAGAACGAATTCCATCAGTAAACCAAAAAGCAAGACGAGAGCAACAAAGGGTACATACCACTCATACACAGCGTATTTCCCCGTCTTCCTACCATCTTTCTCGCTCAAAATGTCTCTATCCGGACCAAAGGTCCCATCAAACGCCTCCAAATCCCTTCGTCTCCTCCTTGTCTCTGTGAGGATCAGTATAAGGAAGCTAAACCCGTAACACTGCCTACCTAGGTCACCGCTTAGAATGGCACCGGTGTTTGATGGGGAGGGAAATGTACTGAAGTTGGCGTGAGCAAGAAAGTTGATGCATGTTTTGGAGAGGGAACAAATCTTTGTCGTGGTGTGCGGACGAGGAAACGTGGGTAACGAACGCATCTGTTTTTTCCAGTAATGACGTCATGCCGTTCGGCTCTGACTGGGAATGAGATTTCTTTGAAGTTGTGCTGTTTACAATGTTTACAATTTGACATTCGCCTCCGTCTAGAAACCTAATCTTCTATTGTTATGTATTGGCGGAACTCGGTGGTGAAGAAGAAAACCAGGAATTCCCACCATCGGTCAAAGCAACTTCAATTTTCACTCAAGAGTTGAAGCCATGGTACAGCCGCCACATGCACAGTCAACTCAATTCAGACTACGGGTTGAGAGGTTCTGCCTTGACAAAAGCGTGTGAGCTGACCATGAAATTGTCAAGTTCGTCATGATGCGTACGTGAGTCTTTCCCATCCTCACCACAACCACCATCACTACCATCGGCCATCACCAATGCACCTCTACCCTCCTCTACCTCTATATCCTTTAACTCTCGATCAAAGTGCTCATAACGGAAGATCTTTCGGTTTAGAACGGAACAAGACTCGCCAGCAATCATCCCAATCCCCACCACTCGACTGATCCAATTCCAACCTCTCGACGCCAAACGCGCAAGCTCCTTGTTTGCATAAAATGAACCAGGGTTGCACGTTTTTCCTGTGGTGAGTATTTCTTTAGTTTTGACTGGAAATTGTTTCAAATAGCACTCGACAGTGACCCCCAAATTCTCATATTCCACCGCAATATGTCGGCAAAACTTCGAAATTTCGTTTTCGGATGACCCAAACTGCCGAACTGGCAAACCAAAGAGGCTATGTAGCTCGTTGATGATCCGAGGAGACGAGAAATATGTTAAGGTAAGTTCATTTGCGCCATAGCTTAGTATTGCACCTTGACCGACAATGCACGTAGCCTCGAAGGTGCAGCACGCGAAGCAACTTTTGAATCGAAAGCAGTGGAAGACATCGTCTTTACGCTCTAGCAGCGGACACATTCAGCAATTCGAAAGCATTCTTCACCGAAGCACACTGCTGTAACCAGTATCTCACCCTCACGATCACTACCTTTCTTCTTCGTTCACTGCAACCAGCGTCATTCACGAAACTCCATGCCGCCGACGGCCGTGCTGAGAATCCTCAAGCCTTGCATCAACTCGTCGCGGAGGATCTTTCGATGTCACCGAAGGCTAGTTTTGGTGCTGTGAAGAAGACATTTCGGACGCTTGGGGACTGACCACCTCCCCTTTCGAGATGGCATGGATAGTATAGAGTGTGATGGGGTGGCTGGTCTTCTTCTCTGGAGCTTCAGTTGGAATCTCTGACTAGCAACGCCCGTGCTATCCGGTTGTACGTGCTTACACGGGTACCTAACGTTGACATCCGCTTACTGGTTGATCTAGCTCGTCGTGAGACCATCTTTACGCTATAGCTATGGCCGCTCTCGGATGAAGATATGCTCTCCCTTATTCCACTTCGTACCATGTTGTCACCCAGTACCTCCGCAGCCTGCTCCTCCTAGTCGGTACTTCGTGTACGCGTTCCCTTTCTCCCTCGTTGTATCATGCTCAGGATTCAACTTGGAGTGTTTGAGAACTCTCTCATGAGTCGCTGATGATCACCGGATCAGTGACTTGGTGGAAGACACCTCGCGGCACCTCTAAGGCCTCGTCCACTTGTTGCAGAAGGTACTTCGATATTCAGCCACCTGAGACGCCTAGTCTGATGGGTTCTCGCTACAGTCTCGGAAGATCAATATCTTGTCGTAATATTAGGAATAGCTACACGTCCGGAACGCTGCTGTCATATGCTGTCATATAGTTCTATCAATCGGCTCCTCGGCGGTGTAACCGACTCAAGTGTCGTTGCTCTTCGTGGAGTTGTTTCCCCCCTATCTACCTATTGCGTCTTAGGATTTCTCCGAGGCCATTCGACCGACCAAAGGCAGGAATGTAAGCTCTGTCACGAACTCAATCGTCAGACACCCAGCCCGGGATGGGAGGGATCGTTGACGCTTTCATGCCGGGAAGTGTCTTCCCTGGACCTTCACCATCGCCTCCACTCATACCACGCTCTTTTACACCACCTCGATCCCAGAACCATTACCACCTTTGCCTTTGTCACCATTAGCAATTCGCCTGAAGGATCAAGTTGTCGGTGATATCTCGATGCATTAATGAGGTAGTGGTGACCTGGGTCGTTGCCATTATATCATATCGTATGTGGTAAGGATCTCGACCCGCCGGGAGTTCGATTCTCTCCCAGCGCATGCGCTTTATTTTGCTTTGGTACGAGAACCTTGCGGGTGCGTACGAGTGCGAGTCGTAGGAAGGGCATTCACTTTGTTATCACTATCAGTCACTTCGTCTTACCGCTGCCCTAGTAACCGAGCAGGACTTGACGCTCACGACGCACATGTTTCATGCCGCTGGACGGCACCCACATTATCCGTTGCGATGTATTCCTGAGGGCCTCCAACTGCCTCCAGGAAGTAATTGCACACAGATGAATCTCCTGCTGTTGTCTCCTCGTGGACTTTTGGAGTGGGAAGTAGGGAAAGCTCCCGCTTTGCCCGACGGATCGTGCCACCTCGCCCGTTCAAAGTTCATTTTGCTCGCTTGGCTCCACATTTATCCTGCAATAACAGCGAAACCACTTCATCCGTGGGGCCCCGTCCATGTGAAGTAGAAGGGATACCCACGAGAATGTATGTGCTATTTTTATCTGGTCTAGTGATGCGACTGAACTTCCTTTACCGTTCCGGATTTACGCCGCGTCAGTACTCGATACGAGGTTATGGTACCAGGCCGCAGTACCCTCGAACTACGTCCGCTAGTTCTCTACTTTCCACTTGGCATATCAACATCCGTACCCGCAAGAATTACGGAGTTTGGACCCAACAACGACCGGTCGGCGGTTAGCTCAAACGAAATGACCAGCCTTCAATTAGAACGGCCGACCTATAGACACGTATTGCTCGATGCTGATGAAACCTCGGAAGGATGAGCTTGAGGTTGAATGATAGAACGTAAAGCCGTACGCAATGGGCTCGTCTCTACGGGTATAAAAGGTAACAGCACTCTCACCAACCATTTTCTTCACCACCTCAGGTCTTTACATTCTCCCTTCGGTAACTCGGTCCACTTTCCAGCCATAATGAAACCTTCTACATTCCTCAGTCTCACGGCTTTCGTCACTGCCGCTATCGCTACACCTGCCGTCAAGCGTGCCCCTTGCACATCGAACGTTAACCTCGGAACTGGAAACCCATTCCAGGGTCGTACGCTCCATGCGAACGCGAAATACCGCGCAGAGGTCGAAGCCGCTGCTGATCAAATCACCGATGCGACGTTGAAGGCTCAGGCTCTCAAGGTTGCTGATGTTGGATCCTTCTTGTGGCTGTGAGTTCTCGAGACCCCTTTCAATTGAACGGTTTGATTGACTGATGGACTTCCCTTCTTTTACATAGCGACACCATCGAGAACATTTCCCTCTTCGAGCCAAACCTCAACGGAACAAGCTGCGAGGAGATCTTCGGTGTTGTCATCTACGACCTTCCGGGACGTGACTGTGCAGCCAAGGCATCTAACGGTGAACTCGCTGTTGGGGAGATCGACAGGTACAAGTCGGAGTACATTGATCGTGAGTTTATCTCCTTCCTTCCTCCTTCCCCGTGCCTCGACCCAAATGCTGATCAGTGTTGTATGCCAATAGCCATCGTCGAGATCGTCAAGAGATACCCCACCATCGCCATCGCGGCAGTCATCGAGCCCGATTCGCTTCCCAACTTGGTCACAAACTCCAATTTGACGACTTGCCAGCAATCGGCGGCTGGATACAGGGAAGGTGTGGAGTACGCTTTGACCCAATTGAACTTGCCCAACGTTGCGATGTACATTGATGCTGGACATGGTGGCTGGCTTGGTAAGTCTGATTTCTTGGTGATATAGAAAACATGACTAAACCCGCTGACGCCAGGATGGGATGCCAACCTTCGTGAGTTTCTCGACTGTTTGAGCCCGAATCAATTGTCTCAATTTTTCTGCAGAACCCGGAGCACAAGAACTCGCCAGTGTCTACAAAGCCGCCGGCTCTCCTCAGTCCGTCCACGGAATTGCGACCAACGTTGCCGGATGGAACGCCTGGCAGAAGACCCCCGGTGAATTCGAGAACGCTCCCGATGGCCAGTACAACAAGGCCCAGGACGAGAGCCGATACGTTACCTTGTTCGGAGCTGCTTTGGCGAGCGCCGGAATGCCAAACCATGCCATCGTGGACACGGGAAGGAACGCTGTGCAAGGACTTCGTGATGCTTGGGGCGACTGGTGCAACGTGAGTAGTTTAGTTTTCAGAAGAATTGAGCGGAATACTAATTACTGATCACTTGTATTGCACCTTGTAGGTTGACGGTGCTGGCTTCGGTGTTAGGCCGACGAGCAACACTGGCAACTCGCTCGCTGATGCCTTCGTTTGGGTGAGTCGAAAGACGACTGGGGGACTTCGCCTTTAGTTTTCTGACGGAATATATTCATTACAGGTCAAGCCAGGAGGCGAATCCGACGGTACTAGCGACTCATCCGCTACTCGCTTCGACTCTTTCTGCGGCTTGTCTGACGCTTTCCAACCTGCGCCGGAGGGTGAGTATTTCCGCTGTTTCTCTCTTGTGATCTATAGGGTACTGAATGCTCTTGTTATCAGCCGGAACATGGAACCAAGCTTACTTCGAGATGTTGTTGCAGAACGCCGTCCCATCGTTCTGAGTAGATTCGAGATGAATAGACTTACACCACTCGAGCGAAAATGACTGTCTTGTATTCGATATGCCTTAATCAATGTAAAATTTGAATCATCTACTTCCCAACTCCCCGAGAACAGCGTTGTCTTCGTCTCGTCCAACCTCCGTCTGGTTAAATATAAATTCATCGACTGGTCAAGACCGAATTCGGACCCACAAACCGCCACAAATTCTCTCCCGGACCGGGTAACCGGTGATGAACAAACATGTGTCAGGGTCAACTTGACCTTGACGTGATTCAGGTTGTAGCCAACGATGTACTTGAACATACAAATACGGGAGAAACTATGCTTCCGACGAAGAACTTGGGAATGCTTCGTAGAATGCGCGAACATCGGGATCTTCCACTCCATCCTTCTTTCCCATCTCCTCTATAATCTTGCTCCGTGCCTGTATATGTCTAGACTGCGCCCCGAAACTCTTGTGAAACATCTCCTCGATTTTCTTCAGAACGTGGCTGCGCGGCCTGCTCTGGTGGTAGAGGATCTTCATGTTCAAAAGAACACGAGCGGTTCGGTCTCCGACTATTGCGGCGTCTTTGTCGCTGATGCCTTCCAGCACCGCCTGGTGAACAATCTGATTGATCGATGAGCGAAACCACTCGGGAATAGAGTATTGCTGGGCCGCCTTCAGGCGGTCGAAGGCAGTGAAGTCCTTTCGTTTGGTGTTTGAAAGACAGCGAATTGCCATCTTTCGAAGTGCTATGAAGTGCCACGTTGTTGATAGCTTCAGTACTGAGAGCCAGCTTGCCGAATCAATGGAATCATAGAGAATCAAGCTCGAGCTTGTATTGAAGTAGCACGTAAGTGATAGGAAATAATACACTCGATGATCATAAGCATCCCACTTACTTTGGGTACAGGACGCTTAAAAACCGTTCAAAATCTACTTTCGAGATCTGCTCCAAAACAATGGGGTTGATCGGACTCCTCCCCTCGGCCCCAGTCCAGTGAGTTGGTGGTAACTTCAAGGAGAAGATATCTTTGAATGGCGGATTCGGGTTTGAGGCGAAATGGGTGCTGGGGACAATGAACAACTCGTTTTCGACCTGGGCATATGGTTCTAAGTTACCATTGGTCGCAAACTGATTGTATCGAAGACGACTCACCTTGAAATGCAGCAACTCCCAGCAGTATTGGGCATTCTTCGAGATTAGCATAGTGAGGATGTGAGAAGAAAGAGAGCAAGCCTGATCGTGAACTCGAACACGCGTCGACCCTAAAGACAAAGGAAAAGCCACAACGTGTAAAGTATACTACATCTGTTGTTCATCTTATCTATTCAATGTCACTGAGCTGGTAACTGACGAGCTTGATGACCGATTGGAGACCCTTCCAAGATTACCACCTTCAAGGCAATCTTGAAGTGGGCTCAATCTAGAATGCTCGACACTTGTATATCGGAACCTTGTCCAAATGATTAGAAAGAGGAGAGAAACCCTGGATAGTTCAGATCTCTTGCAAGGCGAGAGAATATGTGTGTAAGTGGACTTCACGAGTTCTTCAAGAGTCAAATAAGCGACAGTGAGACCAGAGGTAAGAAGCTATTTCGACACGGCAATCGTACACGACCTACGATCAGCCAGCGTATGCGAGCTCGGAAGACTAGAATGTTCGGCTTTTACTTTCCGAGTCAACATGGTTTGACCATGAATTCGGTCTGAAAACAATTGGAGTAAAATAGCTTGCACGGTTTGCCATAGCCCACCGCGAGGGTCGAACTCGCAGCCTTCAGATGAATACAGCCACGCACGTAAAAGTCTGACGCTCTATCCGATTGAGCTAGGCGGGCGTTGCGAATGCTAAGCTAAATGCATCCACAAAGCGCAGTCTTGACCCATTGCTCAGAGGTTCGGTTTAATACAGGCACAGTGGAGTTTGAGTACGGCTCCCACTTGTGGTGAATACATGCCTGCTTGGCTTCCGAAAGGGCTCAGCTATAGGCTGCCTGTGCACTCGCGATTATCACGGAGATTTACGAGCCCGAAAACAAGATTAGCCTAGCATTCTGTTAATCACGCAGCTCATGTATCACTATAACCACTCATCGGAGAAATTCCAACCAAAGCATTTGCGTAAGCCAAAATACTCACCCTCAAGGTTTCCAAATCGTCTCCCACTTTTGCCGTGCCTCTAAATTCAGCAATAATGCTTGAATAATGCCTTCAAGTTCGACAAGAAGATGCGCAAGTACAGGACTGAATTTGTCCACTCAGAATTTGGGTGTCCGACTGGGAGAGCGGCGCCGGCGTGCTGCGAGACCACTTCAAAGTAACTGGAGAGGCTGAGAGTGCGATTGTGAATGGTCTAAGATATATGCAGACATGTTTAGTAACCTGAAAGCAAGAAGATACAGCCCTCTCTGACTCACTTTGGTGACGGTGGCAGGAGTGCTGAAAGGATCGAGGAAGTATAGTGGGTCTCGAAGTGCCTAATCACGGTCAGCAAGCTTCGAAGCGTCTTCGAAAAGGACGCTAGACATCCGTGCAGTAGCAATCGACATGAGAGATGTCGACGTGAGGAAGTAGCTGAGACAAGATTGCATTTTCATCCCATGTTTGCTGTTGGATGAGCCTCATTAATAATGAGGGTGAGTAGCTCAAATGGCCCGATGCTTGGTAGTAAATTTAGAACTTTAGACATGTCGTTTCAGGATTAATGAAAGTCGAGGCTTGCCATACGAATGCATCGGCAAAGTAGACATTCTTCCAACTTTATCAGTGACTGTACCATCTTGCCTTGCAGCTCAGCTTCGGTATAATGCATTCTCGATGTATGCTGATAAGTGGGTGATGAGTGCTGAGCACTGAGCGGCCCCGGCCATCAGGTATCGACCACGTGACTGAGTTGTGAGCATTGATACTCGAATCACCTGTCGACTTGCAACGCTAGTGATTGAGGGCCATAAACATGATCAAGGTGCGCTCGGGCCTAGGCTCCGCTACAACTTCTCCGCTATATAGTCTCGACAAAAGATTGAAGACTGCCGCCCGTCGACTGAGTACCAAGAATGGCTGACTCGATAGGTCACCAATTCGTTGCTGGGAAAACCGATGTACTGTATTCCCTCGTTATGAGGTCCGCGCTCTTAAATCTGTCTGCAATCGTAAGGTCCGGGCTTAGAGTGGATTGAGCGACCCGACGTGCAAGGCGAAACGAACATTGCGTCACGAACTGGTATAAAGAGGCGGTTTTTGAGCAGACGAGCGGTATTGAATAAGCCTACTAGGAAGATTGGTGCTCGGAGCTGTGACACGAGGCTTTGCCTATTGTCATAAAGCCTGCCAGTACACGCGTTCGATATTCGTTCAATTGTCACCAGTGAGGAAGCTTAAGGGAGAGTCGGAGATGAAGGGATATTTACCACGTGCTTCACCGGGGGATCTCAATTCAATGCCTGCCGGTTGCCGGGTGCCAGTTCATTTTCGCTCTCACCACCACGAACCGTTCCGCACATCTCTAAACTGCCTGAACGTGCCCTCCTATCTCTAGGTTCTAACCATATGCTATGAAGCCGGAGAACAGGAGTAGTCATTTTCTCTGCTAGGTTATGCGAATTTGGTGGTCCTACACTGACCAAAAGGAACCCATGGGCAACCTCTGAGTCCAAGAAGCCTCCCACAAGTCGATGCCAACGAGGAGGTTCAACGGGAGAAGAGTAAGAAAGCTGTTGCATGATGCAGGCTACAAGGTGGGGTTTCTCGTATAGGGTCTTTGATCCGGCAACACTCATACGATTTCCAGCGCATTTGCCAAGATTTACGCGATCTTCCACCGCCAGCGGAGATCATAAACAACCCAGTTCTAAGCTCCAGTCCCCGACATTTGTATGCAGCACACATGAATATCTTGCATTCATGCGTACCAATTCGACAAAATCAGTACCTTGATCAGACATACGGTGGCGAAATAAATAGACTGGGGGTATGGCTGTGTATCCTATTCAATATTGATGATATCGGGAGTTGACCTCTACCCCAGACCTCTTGCGACGGCCACAAGTCCTGAAGACCTAAATTCACCTCTCAACTTCACCTGCGGTCAGGCCGTGATCAACTTCGCGCCAGCGCCTCTCGCTTTCTCTCGTGAAGGACCTCCGAGAATTCCGACCGTTTCCCGTCCTGCTTGACCTCGGCCAGCTCATGATTGCATTGAATTGAATAGCATCGAAGTGCTGCAACCACGCAACGCTGTTTCAGCGTCTCATATGCTGGTCTCAAGTAACATATGATGATCAATCCACGGTATAAAGACTTGATGGTATCGATCAAAGGCTCTCCCCCTCCCGTCTCGTCTCCTCTCTTCCTTCTCTTGTACCTCTTTGAACAGAGGACCGACCTCCGGGTTTTTTTTTTGCTCTTTTAAGGGCTAACATTCCATTCTTTTGAGGTTCTGGCTGTGCCAGAGGTTTTGATAAAGGCGTACTCCCTCATAACTCAGCGATTCCGTACCCTGAGCACTCCCCTTGACATCGGCACTCTATAGCTCTTCTTTCAGATTCTCTAGACGCTGAAACCTCTGTCCATGTTACCAAAGTTCCGACTTTTCGCCCCTCTCCTCGCCTTCTTCACGGTTAGCCCCGGTATTTTCCACGTTTTCGCAGCCCCGACCCCCGTACCTGCCCCCGCTCCTCTCTTCGGACTCTTCGATGATAACGACGCTGCGACTACTACCGTTTCCATTGCAGACCTTGAATCAAGGTTCCTCCGCTCGGCTCAATTCGCAGCGGTTGCATATTGTTCTAGTGGTGCTGTGACCTCTTGGCAATGCGGTCCTCCATGTCAGAAAGTCGGAAAGGGGGTGAAGGTTATTTTGGCTGGTGGAGGTAAGTTCTCGTCCGAGTTCAACAGCCCTTAATGTAATGAATCCTAATGAACATAGATGATGGACTCGTACCCGGGTGTTCGTATCTATCGCCCATTTTTGACTAGTGCCTTGTCTGACGCCCTGTTTCCGATCTATAGTTTTCGTGGCAAATGACCCATCGGATAATTCTATTGTCGTTGCCCATCAGGGAACAGATCCGTTCAACTTGTAAGTTTGACTAAACGGAAATCATCGGCTCCCGGTCCTCCATGCTAATTTTCTTTGCTCAAGTCTTTCGGTTCTGAACGACGCGCTATTCTTGCTCAAAGACATAAACCCCAACCGCTTCACCTCTGCTAAGGACAAGGGTATCGAAGTACATGACGGGTTCCAGAAGACATTCGAAAGGACTGCCGACGTGGTCCTGGAGGCTGTGAAGAAGGGACTTGCTGATTTCAAAACGAACAAGGTTCGGGTGACAGGACATTCTCTTGGTGAGACACTTGAAGCCCTCATTCCGCTCCTCCACTCCACCCTGGACCTACTCTGATCATGTATTGCAATTCGGCAGGTGCAGCAATAGCTACGCTCGACTCCTTGATGTTCAAACAAGAGTTAGGCGACACAATCGATTTGACAACCACCGTTTTTGGGATGCCCAGGTCAGGGAACCAGGAATTCGCCGATTTCATTGATGCCACGGTACGTCGTTCTTATCCCCTCCATCTTCGCTTCACTAACTAGATATAAAGCTCAAAGACACCTTCACGCGTATTTCCAACCAGAACGACCCCGTCACTCGCGTTCCACCACGACTCGTCGGGTACCGACACGCTTCTGGAGAGATTCATATACAAAAGACGAACGACGACGGGGAGGCTACCGATGTGGTTGCGTGTCCCGGTCAGGAAAACGAAAATTGCGGAACTGGCAATACTATCATCGATCCGACAGGAATTATCGATCATTTGGGGCCGTACTTCGATGATATTTCGTTCAGTGATTTCGACTGTCCTCTGTAGATACAAAAATTATTCTGGGAGGTGATCGGTGATGCTGATTGCACAGTCATGAAGACTCCATGGTGAGATATCTTGCAAGTCGAAACTCATCTTTGAGGACCGATAGCGTCACCGATCCAAAGCGAGGACGGTGATCCCATAGTACGTGCCTTTTCATCAAAGGGCATTATAGTTCGGCACGGAGCTCGTAGCTATCCTCAATAAAGAGCGCCACTCTCCAACTAATGACTTCATCGTTCTGTGGGATCGATGAAGACGGACGGGACGACGATGGAACACTGACATATGGAACGGCTTTTCGAATGCCTTCTGGGGGACTATCGGTAAAGTCGGAGTGGGACTGACGGTCGGAAGACGGTATTGCCATATCGAAGTACGTTGTATTTTTAGGCTCAGAAGCGTATCGCCAACGTCTATAATCATACAAGATAGGACCAAAGTAGGTGATATTCAGAGACATGGTCAGATGGACGTTCAGTCATTGGAGTACAAGCCATACGGGCCTGAGCTACTCTCGCCGCGATCCAGCGCCACGAACCGTGGAAACCCCGGCAGGTTATAGATAGCTCGCGACCACAAGTTCTCTTCACCTAACCTCACTGCCACTCCGAGGCTCCCCATACTACCTGATGCCGTTGATGACCTGAGGCTCCATGCACGGAATTCGAGAAAATTTAGTAACTACTCCGTATATATGGAGTGGGAGTCGTCAACACCGAAGACTTTATTAAGGCAGCTAATCAAGGAAGTAGGAATCTTCTGAAGCTCAATCGGTATCTAATTTGGCTATAAGTGCACTAGCCCGGAGCAAACCTTGATGCCTATGGTGGGTCCCAAATCAAAAATACGTCCGGTAATACGGGAAGATGGTGACAATGATTGGAATTCTTTCCCTGAAGGGCGTCATGAGCCCACTCGAGTCGGATTTGCAATTCCACTGCTGCCCCGGGGCACACCTTATCTTCTCAAGTAGCAACATGTGCAAGGTACTGTTTATTCCCATCCTTGGTTGGCTCTTGGCCCCTTATCTAGTTATTTTGGTTTCAAGGCGTACGTGAGAGGGTGCGAAGAGTGGTCCACTGGGTAGAATTTCCATTTTCCGGGTCGGTATTCCCACAAGCAAATGGATCTGGTCTTAAACCTGCACACTCCTTCAAATCTAGCCCCTTCGTCTTGCCTTCCCGCTTGACTCCACCCCCTCAGATGGCTACGACTGAGAAGGACACGACAGAACTTGCTACTCTCCCCAAGGGCGATGAGCGGCGTAGTGGCTCCGGGTCGTTCGACGATGAAAAGAAAGACCCTATATCTGCGGTGGACGTCGCTAGTCCAGGAGAGGTCTTCGAGTATGTTTTCCTTTTATTCCCCCTTCTTCGATCCTACTGATGCTTTTGACCGTCCTCCAGCGACTCGCGTATCATCGACTTGGACGACAATGGGAAAGAACGGCCGATCGGTAGGGTTGAGCTTTATACCACGTTGTTCGCACACTTATCGGGTGCCCCACTAGCCACCGATGTTGATATGTCCACGCGTTTGATTTCCTTGGAGGACGACCCTTCGCTCCCTTGCCTCACTTTTCGGACCTGGATTTTGGGTATTGGTCTATCGTGCTTCGGGGCTGTTTTGGGGCAAATCTTTGTGAGGCTGCCAAGCCTTTCTTCCGTGAATGTTACTTACCCTGCTCTTGTTCATCTATAGTACTTCCGTCCTCAAACCATCTTTGTCAGTCCTCTTTTCCTTCAGATCATCGCCTACATCCTCGGTATTGGACTCGAAGTTGTAATTCCCGGCCCCGGAAATGAGCTTTCTAGATTAAAGACACGCGACACGCCCTTCTGGAGGTTCTTCAATCCTGGTCCATTCAGTAAGTCTTGTCTGGTATCCACCTTTTAGGCTCGAATAGCTCTCTAACGACTGACTCAGACCTGAAGGAGCATGTGGCAATCACGATCTTTGCCTCGACAGCCTCCGAGTCTGCGTTGGCCATCAGTATATTCGCCGCGGATTCTTTGTTTTATAACATCTCGGTGAGTTATCGCTCCGACATAAGGAAGTGCCTGCGCTAAATCATGTTAGCCAAACGCAGGTGTCGGAATATTCACGCTAATCGGCAGTCAGCTTTTAGGCTATGGATTGGGAGGTGAGTCTATCGGACAGTGGAAAACCATCGCTCATGCTAACCTCTATCAAGGGTTAATGAGATCCTTCCTCGTCTATCCCACTTACATCGTGAGGCGAAAATATCTCCTTGGTGTGTATTGCTTGAACTGAATCGCCTATCCGCATCTAGGTTTTCCCGAACCTGTGAGTCCGCAGTATGACCGAGTGAGACCTTGACTGACACGCCACTTAGACTCCCCACTGTTCAGGTTCGTGTCTGTCGATCAACTTTATTTGTTGAGAAAACTCACAGGCGCGCTAAAAATAGTTGTTCGACGCCCTCCACCGAGGGAAAAAGTTCTTCCTTCAGAAAAAGCGTGTCAAACTATTCTGGGGAGTCTTCGCCGGTATCTTCGTATGGGAGTGGTTTCCTGTAAGTCGTTTGTTTCCCCAGTATTTGCCGATCTTACAACCAATTATCTGTTCCAGGAATACATCGCTCCGTAGGTTTTCCGAACCTCTACGGATCATCTGATTTCGAACTCGCTAACACTGCGCCACTGATAGAACTCTAACTGGTATTAGCATCTTCTGTCTTGCGAGGCAGAACAGTCCTTGGGTTACCCGGATCTTCGGTATGTAATTGGGACGACTATACCCCCATCGTTCTAACTGGCTGTAGGCGGAGCGGCAGGAAACGAGGGGCTTGGAATGTTTGCGTTCTGTTTGGGTAGGCCATTTGAAGATATCCCAACCCGAGAATAGTATTTCTGACTGATCATAACTGCAGACTGGAACTATGTTCGTCGTATTCAGCTTAAAGGGCCCTACCTCGCGTACTGAACTTTGTCGGAAAATCTCTAGGTCGGATCGGGTAGGTCCCACCGTTGTTGTTTCCAGCGTACGGATACAAGTCTAATCCGTTCTATTAGGCGGCAGTAGCTTAGGAGCCCTTTTCACACCGTTCTCGACTCAACTTAGTCTTTACTTCGGTGTAATGATATGCATGTGGGCGCTCTTTTTCCGTTCTCGTCTCACCTAATTGACTGACGTCATCTTGCCTCATTGTAGAATCGCCACCTGCACGGCTTACGCAACCAATGCGTGGAATGCTCAGACCTTCCCCTTCCTCTCCCAGGAGTTATTCACAGACAACGGTTCCGCGTATGACCAACTGGCTATCCTTGACGATCAGTTTAGGCTCGACGAAAGTAAACTCGAAGCCCAGGTTCGTTACCCTACGACTTTATGAATTTGAACATGACTGACTTCGTGTCATCTCGCCTCCAGGGGCTCCCGTGGTTCTCTGGAGCTCAAATTCTCTATCGTATCGGCCAAAACCTCGCTATCGGTGCGACCTTCATGCACGTGGGTTTGTGGTACGGGAAAGAGATTATGGATGCTATCAGAATGTATCGTACTGGCGACTACGTTGATGCACACATGCAGAAGATGAAAGTGAGCAGTGGCATCTACGTACCGCAACGAACTTTGACCACTAACATTGTGTTCAGGTTTATAAAGAGGTTCCGATGTGGTGGTACACGGCAGTACTCCTTGGAAGCTTTGGTATGGCTATGGCCACGGTTTACACTGGTCATGCCGATCTCCCATGGTGCGTTTATTGGTTGAAATGATACACCCACCCACCTATATCCTTCATTCTAGGTGGGGCCTCATCATAGCAATCCTTTTCGCCGCGATATTCCTCCCATTCGTCGTCTTGGTATACGCTATCACTGGTAAGACGTCCGTCTCGAGCGAATGAAGCTCGATTTGACCTGAACAATGATTGGAAGGATTCGTTCCCGACTCGCAAAGTTTGGTCCAGGAATGTGCCATTCATCAGTGCCCTCTTCGTTCTCTATTGAAGAGGTTTGTTACAGATTTTGGGTGCCGTAATCATGCCCGGAAGCCCTCAAAGAAACATGTACTTCACATTGTACGGATACAACTCGGTTCTTCAGGCAAGAGGCCTGCTCCGAGACCTGAAGATGGTGCGTACTGCCTACAAAATGTGGGAAAGTAGTACTGACTCCCTTCGGTGACAGGGACAATATACAAAGCTTCCGCCGCGAGTAACCTTTACGGTTCAATCTATCGGTGCGGTCATTGTACGTGCCATTCCCACTCCAGAGTGATTTATCCAACTGATCGATTCCAAGGGAGGACTATTGAACTACGTCATTATGAAGGTCATCATTGCCTCTCACCGGGAAGTCCTGCTCGATGTGCAAGGATCGAATGTGGTGAGTAAATATTATTGACAGTCGAGAGTTGGGAGGCGCGGTCTCTTATCCTCCATGTGAAGTGGTCCGGGCAACAAGTACAAGTAAGTCAGCCGTCTTTCGTGAACACAGGAAGTACTGAGATAATCTTTTGTAGACCTTTAATTCCGATGCCGTCACTTGGGGTGCTCTCAGTGACCACCTATACACACCCTCGGGACGTTATGGGGTATTATATTCTTCTTGTCATGTTTTCTGCGAGAAATTGAGCTCACTATTATATCTTTTAGATCATCCCGCTCGCTATCATCATCGGGCTCTTTGTTCCCATTCCGTTTTGGCTCGCTCATCGCTATTTCCCGAATATCAAAGCCGATCAGGTCGTAACTCCCGTCTTATGCTGGACCCTTGGCTACCTCAGCGTCGGGATCAACTCCTCCGTCTTCACCACATTCCTTCTCGCTATTTTTTCGCAGTATTATCTCCGGGTGTACAGACCTGGATGGTTCAGGAAGTATAACTTCTTGATGTCCGCTGCGCTGGATGGTGGAACGCAAGTTATGGTTTTCGTTTTCACGTTCGCCGTGGGCGGAGGTAGTGGCAAGGTCACTCCGTTCCCAACCTGGGCTTTGGTAAGTCGCCCTTCTGTAACGACTTCGCATCCGATTGGCCCTAACCGTTTTATAGAATCCCGAGGGAAACCCTGATTATTGTATGCGGCTCACCTGATCGTGTGGATGACTTTAATGTACCATTCGTTATGTGTTTTTCCCATTCCAATGCAACGGGTTTGAAGGGGTTACGAATGTATATCTCGTGAAAGCTAAATTCTACGTGTCGCGAGAGACAACTCGGATTTATCGCGCCTCGAGAACTTCCGAGCAACCGTTTATCCCGGAAATAAGCGCCCTTGGCATACTAAACAACCGGGTACAACGGGGCTACAATCAATTCGCCACGGCCCACCACCTCCCACCACCCGGGCGCCCAGTGCCAGCAACCCGAATTCCCCGTCTCTCACAAGCCGAAACGCACTCGATGAGTTAAGCTAAATTTCATCACTTACTCGGTGCCTTGATTTCAGGTTTGAAAATTGAGTGAAACTAGTTCTACATACTACGTACAGCCTCCCATCAGTGCGAGCCTCGCGACGTATATAGAGGGTCGAAGCTAGTGAGGAATGTCTTTCTGACTCCTCCCCTACGCGTTCGGACCTCTCCCTGTCCAACAGCCATATGCCCGAGACTACCAATAAACCTATGAATGTGCCTCTCGTCGTAGGCTTAGTCGTGGCTTTGGTAGTCATCCCCCTTCTCGGATTCTTGTTATGTGCCTATCGTCGTCAAAGGATCGGTTCGGGATTGAGATCAGGACCATCGAGAGACTTCGTCCGCCTCAGGGATTCGCAACATGAGGACTTGGAGTTTGGATGCAAAGGGGAGGAGGAGGGTTTGATGCAAGACGCTCTCAAGCAGTCCCATGCTGAGAATGGTGAGCAAAGTTTCGCTTGCAACTCGCAAATAGATCGAGTACTAACATGAGCATGCTACCTACCTCTTAGATCTTCAAAGTGCTGTCAGCCTTCCGAGCTTGAGCTATGATGAGCAAACTCGCGAGCGCCCCAAAGCTCGGTTAGTCCCATCATCGGTATCACCACCTCCAAATAGTCATCTACCACCACCACGTCCACCCCCCACTATACCTCTTCCCCCTCTCCCCGCTTTGAAAGAAGAAGACACCCGTCATCCCTTACTCCACTTGCCCAATCCATTCGCCGACCCTCCGAGTGCTGCCGCGTCGGTCACCTCCTTCACGTTTCACAGTGACGAGGATTCATATCGGAAAACTATTATGGTGATAGAGGGGAAAGCGCCGGAGGCACGCCAACCCCAAATAACTGATTCTTTCGAAAAGGTTCATCTGATGAGCAATGAGAGGGTACCAAGGGTGATGTACGGTCCGAAGGAGCTTAGGGGAAAGGGACGTTCGCAGAACTCATGCTGAAGAAGATAATGGACTGCCCCGTACTCTCGATCTGTACTACTACTAATCTAACTTATCCTTATCCTATTTCCGTCTTCCCCGTAGCTTGACCGACTTGCCTGCAATCATGGAGCTCCATTTCAATGCTGCGCTCAGTGATAGGCAGGTGATAGGTAGTCAGGACCAGAAACAAGTTTAAGATATAGAGTAAGCAACATGGACGCGACATCATTTGAAAATTCAACCAGTGCCCGGGGTAAATGTACATTTGCATCATGAATCATCAAGCGCTAGTGGGACTAAAGCATAGAAGCGGTTCAGAGATGACGAAGAAAAATCCCCTTCAAGTCTAATACTTGACATCCCGATGATCCTCCGCCCGCTCCTCATCGCTGCCGTGTCCAGCCTCACCGGCACCCTCAGTAAGGTCTCCGGGAACGAATGTTCCATCCCGTAATTCTTTCTCAGCGGCGTGTCTATCGCCCGCCTTGGCGTACGGAGAAAGCGCGACAAACACGGGGGCCTTTTCGAATAGAGCGTCCATTTCTGTCCAGCGTGGTCAGTACAATGTAGAGAGGGGAATGTAAAAAGGGGAAACGAACCCTCGAGACGACGACCGGAAGTCTCGGGGAAGAAGGACCAGATGAAGGCGGCGCTAGTACGAACTAGTAAATATCACGTCCCTAATTAAGGGAAGAGGCCCAAGAACGCACTTGGTATGGCTGAGAATAGCGAAGACGAGATAATACTTCCAACCGACAGCATCAAACGCGAAGGGAGTAACCTGTGCGATGAAGCTGGGCAATGAAAAGACGTTTAGCAACCATCAGGTTTCAAGATAAAGAAAATCAAACACACAAATTGGAAATCCACGAAGAGGCACTCGTGATGGCAGTTGCCTTGGCCCTGGTTCTCGTAGAGCTGTATGGTATGTTAGGAAAGTCAAGGCAGTGGTACTGCACTGAGGACGTACTAGATCTCAGCAGGGTACGCCCATGATAGAGGGCCAATACACGAGCTAAAGAAGAAATTGAAGACCCAGGTTCTGCCCAACGAGATATGTCAGTTATGAGATCAACCTGACAGAGAGGAACACATACGTGACTTCAAGGGAGGTGATCGGTAGATCGAATGTCAGTTCAAGCAAGGATCAACCATGTCAGCCATTGAACGTACTGATGAAGATCTGAAAGCACATCATCAGCCTCGCCCGCGAACGGGAACAAAGAAAACTCACATAGTGCGCGGCGTCGTTGTCAACGCTTCCTGGCCATCTAGCCATCAAGATACTCCCAACCACAAACGACAAGCCCGACGCAATATTGCCCACAACGAGCGGTTTACGTCTCCCAGTATGATCGACCCAGAGGACACAGCAGGCTTCTCCGATAAGAGCAATGACACTGTTGATAGACTGGAACAACAAGATCCTAGTCGGTGTGAATCCCATGGTCTGGAAAATGTCCGTCGAATAATATTGGATCGCACTAACACCTGTCCGAAGCGAAGAGTTCGTTGAGCGAAATCGAGAACGGAAAGAGAACATAAGGCTTACCAGTCATCTGGACCGAAAACTGCAAAATGAAACCCAAGCTCAACCTGCGGAAGTTGCTCGGTACACGGAAGAGTTCTCCCCATGTAGCCGATCCGATATCCTTGCTCTTCTTAATCTCGTTCTGGATATCCTCCATCTGAGCACGGACGAATACATCGTCGGTGTTGCCGTGTGCGTGAAGTCGTGCGAGAGATCGCGTCGCTATGAAGGGCAAAGGTGTTAGAGCGAGTGTGTCATAGAGCAACTATAGCCATGCTCGTACCTTCCTCAGTACGCCCTTTTTCAGCCAACCAACGAGGAGATTCGGGGAAGAATCCAATGAAGAGCACCAGTGGAATTGCTGGGATGATCTAAAGAGGACAAAGTGTAAGAGCGGAATTCTACCACACGCGAAGGTTGCATGGAAATTACCTGAATACCCAAAGGAACTCTCCATTCAGCTTGAGTGTGGGGAATGCCTTGCGCGCAGCCGTAAGTCTAGAAAACGAAGTTTATGAGTTGAACAGGTATGTGTAACATTGTGAAGGGCTTACGATCCAAGATGCGCTGAAAGCACCGATACCCAACATGAACTGTTGGCCAAGGTACCAGTGAGCATGAAACACAAACGAGACGAAAGATCGAGGCGAAAGGCACCTGTTGCAACGTGGTCAACCGTCCACGAATACTCGGATGGGCAATCTCAGCTTGATAGAGTGGCGCCAAATCGGCTAGGATTCCAACCCCAAAACCTGAACGAAGCATGAGCTGCAACTTTGAGGATAATCGCGAAGGGTACTCACCAGCGAAGAACCTTCCAACAAGCATCATATCCATGCTCTTCGCAGCGGTTTGCATCGCTCCACCGAAGCTACAGTTCATTAAAAGGGATTGTCAATACATATAGTATGCGTTCGTGAAAAGGGAAACGGGGAAAAGAACGCACATATAAACGACGCAAGCCATCTGAATAGTCTTTCTCCTCCCAAAGTGGTCTGCTGCATACGCAACAGGGAACATACCCGCAAAACTGCAGGTGTTGAATATCCGGGATATCCTCGAGAGCTGGAAAAAACGTACCACCCGAGCACTGTTCATTCGTGTCAGTCATCTGTTGGAGACACAGGGAAAACGGTAACGAGACGCACCAAAGATACTTGCAATTAATCCCACCAAATGTTTATTCTCATACCGTGGCCCCATGACAGCGATGAAATCCGTCGCTGGTAGAACACCCGCAATCACACCGAGGTCATATCCAAAGATAACACTTCCAAGACCTACGCGGCTTCGTTAGTATACGTATCACCAGGAAAAGGAAGGGAAGGAAGCATAAAATATCGATAAAAGAGAAGCAAAACTCACTCGCGAACAACCCGCAGAGCCACGTATAAACCTTTGGTGAGAGCGCCATCTCGTGAGCTCAGAGACCCAGGAACGGTGATGGGAAGGAGGGGCTAAGGCAGAGAGCAACCCAGGCCAGATCCAACCGCGTTTATAGGTCATTTTTTTTCTCTCTCGTGCGTAACGAAATTTACGGATGTTCCTGAATAAATCGAAGCGGGAATGGCGGTCCGGGAACACAAACCCCATGATTGCAGGGTAGCAAAGGGTAGCGACAGGCAAGAAGAAATATCGGAAAAACTTGCCCTGTGGGGAAGGCAATGTGGGGGGAAGGGAGAAGATCAAAAGCGCGTGATATAACGCGTCAATTGTGCTTGCCGAGGGCCGAGGCGCCTCGACTCGAGTTCAGGACAATGTTGAGCGCACTCGAATTTCGAATTTGTAGATGAAGAGGAGAAAATTGGAATGGAATTCGACGTCAGAGAACAGCTTCCAGGTACATACCCAACGAGACATCACGAAGGATACTAAGGGTGCCGGAAAAATCTCATGTAATTTTGGGAACACACATGACCCCATCGCGAGTCGGGACTCAGATGTTAGCTTGTTTCCATCTCTACCGTCTACGACTTGACCGGAAATACGAGCACTGATAGGGGGGGGAAGTGAGCGTCGCCAAAGTAAGCACAAACGGCAACGGCCAAAGCAAAATGAACACACCTTGGAACGAATGTTTCTTCACCTCATACGTCCCATCAAACTCAACCTCCTTCTCAACCGTCCTGACCTTTTCTCCACCATCGCTCTCGAACCCATTCGTATCGGTCAAATTATCCGAATAAACCTCGTACACCTTTACCTTCCCTCCGGCTTCCGTATTCGGACCAAAGCGAATGTCAACCACGAATTTCTCTTCCGGATGCCGGTTCAAAATCGCCACCCTGATCTCGTCATTCGAAGGAGAAAGCACAGCAGAAACATCCACCCAACCCCTCATCTCTTTCCCCCCCTTCCCCGCTAAATCCTTCACGAAAGCGGGCACAGTCTTCCCCTCGTATACGGGCGAGTCGACGTGTACGTCGAGCGCTGTCCCGTGCATGAGTGTCGCGAATAATTGGAGTGGGTAGAATGTCGTTTGTTTGTAAAGACCGCTGGGCGAGGTTATGATTGGGGATATCACGTTAACGGATCTAGGAGAGGTAGGGGCGTGTGTGAGGACTTGGCGATCGCTGTGAGTGCAACGAGAATGCGAAAGCCTTGGACTTACTGGGCGATGCAGGCAATTTTGACGATATCAGCTTTGCGAACGAAGACATTGAGCCATGCCGCTACGGCTAAGAGGGAGGTTGTGTTTTGGTAAACCGTAAGCGAACAACGCAACGGAGAGATTAGCTCACCGAGGGCATCGCTGAGATCGTAGTGCTCCTCTGCACCCTTCTCTCCTGGGGCTCGAACGGGATCCCAAACGTTCCATTCATCAAAGCATCTGAGTAAGCGAACGTGTCACACTGTCAATGCCAAGTAATGCAGGGCGAAGGCTGAAAGACGAGCTTACACAGGAATTTCCTTGTCCAGGCCAGCTTCAATCAAGGCGAGATCGGTAAGAGATTTGGTGATCTCAAGCGCTTTTTCTGCTGCGGCAGCTATAGAGAGAAGAGGGATTGAGAAATAGACCGCACAAGTGAATAGGGGAGACGTACGACCCATCACGTTCACCGAATGGTCACCTTGGCTGACGGTGTAGACTGCAAAGAAGAACGTCGACGGTGAGATGAACCAATATCAGAACAGTAATGGGAACTTACTATGTATCGAATGGAAATCGACTACTGGCGCAAGAGCCTTCAATACAACGCGATCCCAGTTGGCGTGGCCAGTCTCTATCGTTCATCCGCCATCAGTATCCCGGAATCGAGCGCGAGGGTAGCAGGGGTAATCCATACCTCCACAGCTTATCAGCTTGATGCTGGGATCCAACAACTTGAGTGCTTTGGCCCACTGATACGCCTTCTTTGCGTAGTCTTCGGCTGTCATCTGCCCAACCTGCCATGGACCCCAAACTTCATTTCCGAGACTCCAGTACTTGACGTTGTAAGGTTCTTCATGACCATTCTTGCGACGGAGGTTGGCGTAGTGGGTGTTCGCAGAGCTGAGAAAGAGAGAGAGGTGTCAAAATGAGTACATTGCTCGTGCAAGGCAAACGTACCTATTGCAATATTCCAACCAGGCCAACGCGTCTTCAAGGGTGCCGGTTCCCATGTTGAGGCATATGAAAGGTTCTGCGTTCATTTCGCGACAGAAAGACAGGAACTCGTCGGTTCCAAACTGGTTGGATTCTTCAGTGAGCCATGCAAGTTCTGGACGACGAGGTCGTTGATCTTTGGGACCGATGCCATCTGAGTACGGTCGATATGGTTAGATCCGTATCGAAAGGAGATCTGGAATCGCACCTTGCCACCTATAACTACTGACAAAGTTTCCTCCTGGGTATCGAAAAATGGGAACGTTGAGAGATTTGAGCACACTCAGGACGTCTTTTCGGAACCCAGTCTTGGGATCTGATAGACCGTGTTGGTTATCTATAGAAAAGAGGTTATTATTGGCAGAGATAGCGAGTAAAGCTACGCGCCTGGCTCGTATATCCCCCCATAGATACACCTCCCCATATGTTCTGTAAATCCAGAGTAGATTCTGGCATCCACTGGTGCAACTTTGCGATGCTTGTCAATATGAATAGCCGGCATATCTTGATGCTGGAGGTCGTCGATGAGAAGGTTAGAGATTCACAGTAGATGTTTGCTCACCTTTTGTCCGGTCCGCATATTTTCTTCGAAAACGGGCCGTTCGTCTGAGCATATGACCGTTCAAAAGGGACAACAGACGTTTGACGGGATCATAAGAGAGCTGTTGAGAGATTACAGATTCTCACGGATCTTCGTATGGAGGAGGCGGGTGGCCTGAAGGGCAAGGCAAGCGATGGCTTGAGACGGCCATGATGGTTGTGTGATGAGTCGGTTGGCGGTCCGGATGAGGCCCATCCTCCGAACAAGGACAATGTTTCCCACGACCGGCGGACGACCGCCCCTTGATTTCATTCTTCAACCACCATGCCCATCGCGCTCATCGTCGTCCACAAGGTTCTTGGCCATCGGAGAATGACCAAAACTTCTAGCTAGGACTAGACTCATCTCTCTGCTCTTCACGATAGCGCAAAATCAATTTTCCTAACCGACATTGACCTGAAGGCAAGAAGTGGCCCTTTTGCCCGTACGTATCCTTATATTCCAACTATATGGGCATCGTCTGACCATGGGAGCACTCGACTACAGTGATGACAAGCTTGTGCGTTGTTCTCGGTGGAGACGGTGAATGTTGAAGCAATATCGAGGCGGCCTGGAATCGACGATGAGCTCACATGGCTTCTGGAGCACCACACGCTTCGAGAGAATCAAGGCGACAATGGGGATCGCTGTTGGGCTCGCTCGAACCGTTCTTGTGCTGCTGCTCCCAACACTAACACAGTAGAGTCAGGTTCAGCACAATCTCAAGGAGAAACAAATGACCCTCAGGCTCTTACGTGTGTTTTTACCTCATTTTAGGCGTTTTGGCCGACTAAAGGAGCTATTGGCTACAGGCTGGTCGACCCTTTGCTCTATTCGCGATGAACGGGATTGAACGACGTTGATTGTGGCAGAGTGGACACTACTGAGGGGCAATCAGCTCATTTTTCGCCGCTTTGACATCACTATTCGACGAGTTTCGCGTTGACAGAGAGCCTCTGCGTGACAACCGACCTTTTGGGTTCGTGCTAAACTCTGACGGGCGTTTATTGCTCCACTTACATGTACACGTCCAGGGTAATCAGCCCGCAATGAGGTTCAATGCTCATCCAGGTCAGCCAAGCCTGACGAGTGAAACATATGACCGGCCCCCTCCCTCTGCACCGCAGACGTGACAACGGGCGACTATCCTGCTCGTTCCCTTTCCTGGTTAGAACACTCGCAAAGGACAGAAGGGAGAAATCGCATTGAACAGCTGTGAATAGCGATAACCATCTCTATGGCGTAGTCTCATTCCAGTCATCCGTCTAGTCGGAACTCTATTCCAACTCTCACACCATCGCAATACAATGAACGCATAGGATTTCAGTCACCTTCGGTCTCGTATCTCGTGCTGGATTCCCGTAATTAAAATCCGTGCGCTGAATGCAATCTTGGGCACGTTTTGGGGTGGTACGCCGCATTGAAGCCGGGATCCCTCATCAGATTCTATAGTCCGCTGTGGGCGTCGAGGTACGCCTCTCAGCTGATGATAACCTTCCCACCGATTCCACCCAGTTCTTACCACGCCCAATTCATAATTATGACAGGCTTTACATACAGCAATAAATACAGCAAGACCGACATTACGGACGATTGTGGGTATATATACGGAAAGAGTCTTGTGTCCAGCGTTACCGAGTGGGGGAGAGCATGGACTTCTCGCTGCTAGATGGACGCAGTGTGCTCGCTGCCACTATCGTACTCGGAGCCGTGTTAATCGCTCGCGCGAGAAGACATTGCCAACGTTTACCACCCGGACCGAAACCTCTTCCGATTATTGGTGAGCTCGAATGCTTCTGCTCGCATCGGCCCTCTACTTAAGATATGCGATAGGAAACTACCTTGACCTACCAATCAGTCATGAATGGCTGACTTACATCGAGTGGGGAAAGAAATACAGTGCGTCATTCTTCTGTCGCGGTTCCAACTACAAGTTGCTTACGTTTGATACTCGAAGACTCGGATATACTGTACCAAGAATTCGCTGGCACATCAACTATCATCCTCAACTCACGAGAAGCTATAAACGATCTCCTTGAGAAGCGATCGAACACATACTCGAGCAGACCGAGATGGACTATGTTGAACGAAGTGTAAGTAAGCCTACATGCTAGCTTTTTCTGGCACAATCTGATAGCTCTTCGTTTCAACAGGATCGGGTGAGGGTGCCGATGCTTTTACATGCCTACAAGGAGCTGATGTTAATTGGGGAAGCTGGAGTTGGATATTTGTGACGATGCCGTACGGGAAAGCGTGGAACACACGTCGGAAAATGATCCACCAAGGCGCGTTGTTCCTGCCTTCATCTTCTTTCTCCTCTACTTACAACTCTTC
>JANHQD010002740.1:0-28042 GCA_024721195.1 Marasmius sp. AFHP31
AAAAAAAAAAAAAAACTCGCCTCGTGCTACAATGGTTCGGGTTCAACGGGTGCATGAATTGCTGTGCAGTCCGCATGCCGACAATATCCTCAGCGTGATGCAAAAATCAGCTAGCGCCCGTAAGATATCAAGCGCCCAGCCCGTTATGTGTGCAATCCACATCTCGATGAAGGACCGGCCAGACCACAGCAATCGTCTACCTCGTTAATGCTTCCATCCCTCTCCGAACCCTCACCTGTACCGACGCATTCCGTCTCTACACAGCCTTCGTCTATTCTCCAGATTCCTCTTGTCGAGCGCATGGACCCTTGGGAACGTATTCACATTACGAGGAAGAATGCGGAATCTGCAAATATCCCACCGCTGCATCGTGATGACATTCGAGAACAAAAGAAACGGTACTCTCGTGCGGTCAGCACTCGTCTGAGGGAGTATGCCGGCCATCTCGAATGGGTAACTATTTGCACCGGGAAGTATCGCGGTGACGTGGGGCTGGCAATAGGGTTGCAAAGAGATGACAATGACGATGAAGAGGACCAGGAGAGGGAGGAGATACTCCAGAATAAATTGAAGTACAACCAGACCAAGAAGCGGAGACTTCAACAGGAAAGAGATATCGAACAGATGCGGGCTGAGCAGTGGGAGCTTGTTCACGAGTTGGCGTTCGGTATGAAGCCGCAACCAGAATTGGACGACTTGTCGTACAAACGTGACACGTTTCGTATTCTGCTCATACCACGACTTCCCCTCAGCAAACGCGAGAAGTCCGAACAAAGACACGGAGATCAGGATATCATACGACCCTTCGCCAGCGAGGCTGATGATTCCTCCTCACGACGCGATCCTCCCCGTCTCTTCGATCCCAAAGAGTACAATAGCGTTGCGAGCGTTGAAGAATATGGCGTCACCCGCTATCGATACCACGGTTCACTCTTCACCCTCGAAGGTCTGCTTTTGGCCCACTATCACCGCAAAGACCTTCTACTTGCCATCTCTATCCCTTCCAACCTCGAAAATTATTTCAAGCAGACCAATCATCCCATCTTGGAGACCTGCCCTTTCCCCCATCCTTCTAGTTGGTCGTTTGACGAAGGCGAAGATGTCATTTGGACCGATTCCGGGAACCCTCAACGTGGGATGAACACTACCTTCAGGTACCTACAAGTCGGACGTCGGCGAAATAGTCCCCAGATGGCCATCGTGAATCTTAAGGTGGATGTGGGCCAGGTCTCGAAGCCTGCCACAAGCTCCTTGGTTTTCCCCCATTCTGCAAACGAGAGACCTGAGGAAACCGTGTTGAGGGAGAGGAGGGAAGAGGAGAGGCGGAGAGAAAAGCAAGGGCTCCAGGAACTCGTCAACAAGGGTGAACACGTTGCCCAGGTCCGAAATCTTCTCAAACCCCACAAGAAAGACGATTGGGTGATAATAATGACAGGAAAAGACCGCGGGAAATCTGGCCGTATTCTCGCCAGATGCGAGAACATGATCACGGTAATCATACCGGAATACCACGTATTTGCCGCCTGTCATGTCAACGCAGCAAAGCGTATCCCAATTCCCATGGAGAGAGATCCTCGATTCGACGTGTTTGGTAGGAGGAGGGAGCTTGTTCCGGTTCCCTGGGTCGGTATTGAGGTGCGAGTGACCAGAGGGTCCCAGAGCGGGTGCATCGGCCGTGTTGAAATGGTCGAGCGAGTTGAAGGAAGGTTTGGTAGAAGGTTGATGGTCGGACTATGGGTCGAAGCGTTCAACAGGCTTGTCTTCGCCGACCACGACCACATGTTGACGACTAGGTGAGTTTTCTACAACCTCTTTTTGTGAAAATCATTCTAACTTTGTTTTCAGTATGGCGCAACGACTGAAAGATGCTCAGCCCCTCAGCGAACAACAGATGTCTGTCTACGGGCTCTCTCGATCCATGTTGACCAGCCGTGAACCGTGGTTGGGCACTCGAGTCCTCATCACCAAGGGCCAGTTCAAAGGCCAACTGGGAACAGTGTGCGGTGTCGATGTCACCTTCGAAACAAATAACTTGCAGCGAGACCAGCACATCTTGGGGAGGACTTTGACCAATCGCAAGGGAATCCGGCTAAGAATCGAACTCGAGACTCATATGGCCGTGAACACAGGATTGGTGGCCATTGATTACCAGCGCGTCCGCGATCTGTTTAGCGGGAAGTTGCTGAACCAAGCCTATCCTGTCAGATCCGGCACTTTCTACGACTTTCGATTGGACCTCAAGGAACTCCCGGGCATAGTAGAGGAGTTGGACACGTTGGAGCCTACATCCAGTGCTGGGGCACCCGGTACCCCTCAGTGGTCTGGACAAGAGATGGAAACCATGCGCTTCGATACGACCCTGGAAAACCAGTGGAATCCTTTTTCATCTTCTCCCCGCCCCATTGGCACATTTGGATCAGACCCCGCAAGCAATCCTGCATCTCCTCCTTCAAATCCGACTGAGTTACCGATCCCCACTCCGCACGACGAACCACTCGACCCCTCTGAACAGGCTGCGGCAGATAGGCTTGAAGAATTTTGCCTGGAAGCCTTTCGTGAAGCCCATGAAGAGGAAGCTCGGCTATTAACGTCAGTCCCCCAACATTGGATTCTTCACGCCAATCTCGTGGGTCTCAAAGTGCAAGCGGCCGTTGAGAATGAAGACATGTACCTCAGCATCGTCCAGGGTTCCCGTGGACCTGTGGCCATGAAGAGCGAACACGAGATGATTTCCGACCTCGCTACTGTTCAGCACGCTCGCAATTCGATTAAGGCCGGCACCGAGCGTAATTTGATGGTGGTCGTCGGTGGTGAATCCGAGCACATTGGCAAGCTTGTTCGACGGACTTCCACCTTTTACTTGGGCTCAAGATCGGATGATAACCTACGTATCGTTGTCGCTGTTATCGAGAGGGACAGTTCGTCTGCTGAAGAACGCGTTACCCCCGAACGTCTGGAGCTGGATCCTAGAACAATGCTGGCAAGGGTACACGAATCTGACAGGAATCGAGCGAGGTTTAACAAGGCTTTGAAGGCAGAACGAGACGCGTTGCAGGCTCAAAACAAGCGTATGATCCCAATCAGGTCATTATCTTGACACTCTCTTCCGCCGGATGGCCATTTCTTTTATGAAGTTGTCTCTTTTTTGTATCATTAGTACGATAATATATCTTTCAGCGTGTTTTGCCGCCCATCTGATGCATATACACATTGTACTCGACTTTGTCGCAATCTAGAGACGTGATGCTTTTCTGGTGCGTCACACACCACGCGATACGACCAGTGACAGTGCCTCATGGTCATGATGCATGGCCCGCTAGACGTCCATTGTCTTTGGTATGAACAATGAAGGATAGTCCCGAAATGGCTCGAGCATCCAGTTCCCAGCACTTCGTATCCGATTCGCCACATCGTGATTACAGTCTTCGAGTTCATGGTCAAAAACGGAGTATCTCAAGATGCGGATGGTACAGAGGTCACAAAAGACACTGATGAAGGTCGTGCGAAGGAGCTGCAGGCTCTCGAGAGGGAGGTGAAACGTTTGAGATCAGTGCGTCCCTCTTCTCATCTCATGTGTATCAAAAGCTAACGTGTTCTATCATTCGGGCTTAGGTTAATATCTCGTTGACCAGAAAGTGGACTGACTCTGCTCGGGAAGCGAAGGAATTACGGTCTATGCTGCCATCAAAGGAGTGCCACTCGACCATGACCTTGGACAAAAAATTGAAGACGGCGGAAATAGAGCGGGACTCCTTGAAGGCCATGGTTCAGGAACTACAAGAGCGATGTAAGACGGTGGAAATGGAACGAGATACATTGAAGGACACGGTTCAGGAGCTTCAGGACCGATTCGGACTTCTAGAGTCCGACAACCATCTTTTACGCGATATAGGGACACACCTTGAAGGCAGATGCGTCAGTGCAGAATTCGAGTTGGAAAAAGCTAGGCAGCTGAACGAAGAACTCGAAACACAGACCATCGTGGGCAATCTCACTACTCGTTGTATGGTTTCTTACTGACGATTCTGACGAATCCACCTCCCTTAGAATATCTCTGAAGATCTGAAATGCGATGTATGTGAGGAGATACTATGGGTTCCGTGGGCGTACGTCGTCTCATTCCAGCTTTGTCGAGGGGAGCTTACTACTTTGGTCCCAGTCTTGGTTGTGGGCACACCTTTTGCTCCGATTGCCTTACCGGATGGTTCAGGGCTATTCTGCAGACCTTCAGAATCTCCGCGCCTGAATATGACCCCGCCCGTCGCACTTATAGGTACCATCTAAGTACCGAGGATCGTCTCGTAATCGCCAACTCCACCTATGTCCACGACCTGACCGCGATCTTACGCCCCAAAACATACCTCCGACCCACGTACACATGCCCGACGTGTCGCTCTTCCGTTCGTCAACCGCCTTGTCAAGTTTATGGATTGAAAGAGATAGTCAGAGTGGTAGCACCGTCTTGCGGCCTTATGGTTCCCCCCGTTGGAGAACTTGGTGGGATCTGGAACGACTTTTGGCCAGCAATTTCCGAGCTAATTGAGCTCATTATCTAGCTATGTACGACGTACAAGATCCTTATCCGCTCATTATTCGACACTCCTTGTCGTAGATGAACACCACGCAATGCATTATATATGTTTCCCCACCGATCCTGTTCCGGTCAATCCAGGTCCCAGCTTGGGAGGATCACAAGAGATTCGGCCAATGAAATCTGCCCTGTGGGCCTTTGTGATTCAATATTCGAAGTCAGGTTCATGCTTTGTCCCATCCTGAAACGCCCTTTCAATGTATCCCCCTTCAGGCCTTTACTCGAGCCACTCGTCGACAAAGGGCCGCAGTATGGAACATCGTTTATAAGGAGCCATTCGACAAATGCTGCCACGCACATTCAAAGCCCCGACACTACTAGCGAAGAGCCACTGGTGACTGACCTAATAGGACAAAAGTGAGTACCTACCTTCTATAGCTAGCAATAAAAACTTTAGCTCAGAATGGATCGATAGTTAGGATTATGGAGGACATATTCGCATCCTTGAACATCGACCCTGTGGACCTCTCTACGATATTTCGAGTCCCCACCTCCCGTTCAGAGATCCACCGGCACCTAGATATCACCCACTCCGCGCTCAGAAGATCCCGAGATCGCCTTAGGACCCACAAGGCTATCGTTCGCAGTCTTGCACATATCATTAATGGTTTGGAGAATCAGGCTGAGGTATTGGAGACCGCGATGGCCCCAATCTATTCTCTACCTTCGGAGATCCTTTCATCGATATTTCGTATCTGCATTGAAGATGAGGCACCTCTCAATCTCTGCTCCTCAACCACGCCTTTCGTGATTCAGCTTTCTCGGGTTTGCCCTCGGTGGTATGCGGTTGTAAGGACCTCGCCTGCGCTCTGGGCACGTTTTGGCATCATACTCAGTGATTGGAACGACAAGCCTGACTCGTTGCGCCAATTAGTCGACCTGTTCTTGACACGTTCAGCATCTCAGCTTGTACTGTTGTGTCTTCACTTACCTCCCGAGATCACTCCGGTTCTCCATCCCATTCTTACGACCATTTGGGAGAACTCTCGCCGTTACGCTCAGATCACTCTGAGCGGGTTTCCCTCTTCGCTTGCGACGATGCCCCATGTCAGTTCTCTCGCCCAGGATTTGCGACAAAGTCTTGGCGTGCTCCGCGTCCATAACTCCTGCCCTGGGGTCGTACCAGCACTCTCATTTTTTCGTAACGCCCCCCGCCTTCATACGGCATGCATTATCCACTGGCCTGCCCCAGCAGAGAATCTCGCACTTCCGTGGCAACAGCTTCGGCGAGTACAACTCTATCATCTCGAAGTTGCAGATATGTTGTCGGTCCTCAAACTCTGCACACAGGTCGATGATATAGTATTGTGCCAGGCTTCGCAATCAGATCGTGACTTTGATCTGGCGCTTCCTTCGTTCAGTGCGAAAGCCAAAACCCTCACACTCGAGATCGAAGCCAGTCAACATGGGGTGTCTGTCTTGGAGTATCTGAAAATGCCCGCATTGGAGACGCTGGTCCTCACGGGGTTAGACAAGGACTTAGATGGATCGTGGGCCGGTAAATGGACGGGGATGTCGGTTGTCGGGAGTTTCCTTCGTCGTTCGTCATGCGAACTCACTTCGTTTACCCTGGGACTGTTACCGTTGACTTCCTCCGATGTTTTGACGGTCCTGGAACTGATGCCGAAGTTGGCACACCTTACGCTCACTGAGTTTCACCATCCTCGGGTGAACAGGACAGTGACACCTCGCCTCTTGATGGCTCTGGTGGTGGAGTACCCAAGGGTTCCGCCCTCATCTCCATCTCTACTACCCCATCTCACTAGCCTCGAGTTCAATGTGCACTGCGCCTCTTTACTGGTCGAGGTCCTGGATGACATCTGTGCCAGTCGCTGCATCCAGGACCCCACCTACACGACACTTATCGGATTCACCTGTCTCGGATCCCTCATGATCAGAGGCATCGGCCTCAAATCACCTTCTCAACATAGCCTGCAGTCTCGGTTCGATCCTTTTCGGGCCGCTGGGCTAAGGTTCACTGTTGAAAGAGAAGCCTTGGAACCGCTCGACGTGGAGAGCGACAGCGAGACGGAGGAAATGGTGTTCTGATTGTTTTGAGAAGGTTCTAGAAATAAGATACTTATTGAACGATGCTACTACTACATTCTGATATATCCAATTTGTTGATGTTGTTGCTACTTTATATCATAGGTATAATACAAGAATCGTTGAACGGAATCAGTGCGAATCCGAAGCTCCCTCTCGGGCAATGGAAGTCGTTATTCTCAAGACCTAGCGTTGCCATCGACGCACTTATCCGATAGCGCGTTAGTCACCCCTTATCGTGAGTTCAACTACCACGTGGCGATCCGCTTCGACTACTATCTGGCTAGCGCTCGTTCCTCGCGCTCGGCCAGATCTGCAAACTCACTTGAGCTTAGCTCGAAATCCGCTCACTGTACTGGAGCGAAAATGCTGAAGGGTCCGGGTGGGCCGGGTGCCTGGGCCTGCACGTGGCACTGGTGGTGGTGTTCCCGGTCTCCCCTTCAACCCTTCCTTTGTCCTGACCAAAGACAAAGATGATTTCCACCGCCGAAGTGCCACTCGCGATATATATTTATTCGCTTTTACTTCTACACCGAAACTCTCATTACCATGTCACACCAACCCACTCATTCACTCAACCTCCCCCAGCTCACCTGTCGCTTCCCTTACGAACCCGGCCAGCGCACAATCCTTCCAATGCCCACCCTTGGATCTATTCAGCCTCCCATGCCAACTCCACGACGCCGAGTGTCGATTCAACCGCAGCCCGCTCTCAATGAGTATGTCGTACCTCCCTTGTATATTATAGCTTTGCTGAGCCCCATTCAGAGTTTCTGTTCCGACTCCCCAGCCTCCCCACTCTTCCGAAGACCCACAGCTTGAGGATGGTTACTCCAGCGATCTCGAAGTCTCGGAACTCCTTGGAGCCGGGGACGATAGAGCTGACAATGGGGCGGATGTCGAACAAATTCTCCAACCCGCCACGCCGAGACCCGGGGCGCCCTTTCGAGACAATCGAGTAGAGCAAGGTCGCCAACGGTTTTCGCCCTACAAGAGAGCTGCACCTACTCGTGATCCAGAAGTAGTAGCGGGGATCGCACATCATAACGTTAGGACAAACAATCAAGCTCATCGCGTGCAGGTGTTTGGGGGTCGTGTTGTCAATAAGGACACTCTGAAAAGGCGGCAGGTGAGTTACTCCGTTTTGTCATTGCAACACGGAGCTGACAAGATCAAATACGCAGAAAATACCTACTTCCGACCCCTTCGACACCATTCGCCGTCATAAGATATCCGGACAAGACCGATGGACTGTGTGGTATGCCCTTGCTAGCCCAGGTCCATTGATCCCCCCCCTTCCAGACACCCTGGTAGAACTTGAGCCTATGCACCTGTTCCTGCATGTTGACACGGGTCTTGTTGAAGACTTCGTTCACTACGAGGGCGATGACTATGATCGCTTTGTCACACTATGGGTTTGGGGACTACAGGCGAGCTGGGAGCTTGTTAACGAAGGGCGTTCTTGCAAGATCAACGGGAAGGATTACAGCCTGAAGGTGAACAACTGCCTTGAACCCTGCTGGGTTCGAAGGCGCCGTTAGGCCCTTTCATTCAGTAGTAGATCATCAACAATTTCCTACTTTACTTACCGTCGCTGTACATTTGTTTGACATACGATTGTCCCTAATCAACGATTCGTGTAATATTTCAACACCTAAAGTAAAGATATGGCTCGAAAAGTCAATTGAAACGTTTCTGAAGCTTCAAGTTGGGCACCACGCCGTCACGTGAATTAGTAATGGAACGCGTCGCGTTTCACCGGACCTTTCACCTCTTTCATTCGGCCCCTTTGTGCGTACTTAAGTGGCGCAGCAGTACTGTACATCCTCCTCAATAGTGCCAAAAAGTCTTGGTTGGGCGGGGTATGATAATTATCACGAATACATTTGATATGGTACCTATTCAATAGAACCGCTATAGCACAAGAGGACACTTCGCGAATCGTAGCTATTATCAGCTCTGAGGAGATTGCTATCGCTAGAGTCGTCACCTTGACTCTGCAGCCGTATTCTCTACAGTAGGCTCCTTTCTTCCCTCTCGTCAAACGATCTCGACCTACTCTTCCTCAAGCTCTTTCCCGGCTTCTCCTCGTCTTCCCTCGGAGCATCTTGTCAACAGGAACGAACCCAGACTTTGAGCTCTCCTGCGTCCGACTTTTGCGCGAACCCTCTCCGCTAGCACCACCGCTGCCGTCGTCCGGAAACATAGCTACGCCATAAGCGGCGCTGTCTCGTAGGACGTGTACAGCTTCGTTGTAGTCCGAGGCACCTCTCGTCTTCCGATCTTCCATAATCAAGCAAACAGCAACCTCCGGTACTAGAATCCGCTGTATGAACTCCTTGGGATCCAATGGTGCCACTAACCCTGGTTCAACGGACGAGGGTGGAAACATCTTGAATATAGCATGGTGCATAATGATGAAGCCCAGTTCACCGTAACTTGAGGAGGTAGATATGTCATTAGAGAACCGACAGGAAAGGTAAGACAACAAGCTTACTATCCGGGCTGGGTCTTATCGAAGGTCAGAAACTGGCTTATGACATTGGCAGCGACCTTTGACCCTTTCGACCCCACTTCTTTCAATGTTTCCTGCCAGAAAACGCAGAGCGCACGCGGACTCTTTGCGCCAAGCTCCCAGGTATCTGAGTCTTCGCCGAGGTGGTCCTTCCATTCTACATCGTTCAAGATGTCCTTCAAGTGTGACTTGAGCTTGTAAACTCGTGCTTCTAGCCTGCTGAAGTCGATGTTCTTGGGCCAGCCTTTCGCCTCAGCTTGAGGAAGTAGCTCGGCTTCGAAGTGGTGTCTCTGGCAGATGTGCATGTAGTCGCCCATTGCAAGCTTTCTGCCAAGCCTATTGGTGGGCCTAGGCTGCGGCTTTGACTTTTTGACCGCATTGTCGATAGATTTCTGCAGGTAAGGAGTAGGTTCTTGGGGAAGTTGGGAATCGCAGAAGGGACAGAGTTTCTCGTGATCGACGCCAGTGTTGAAGAATGCTAAACACAATACGTCAGTTCGTTGCGCCATAAATGAAAGTTGAGCAACGACCGACAATCAAATTCATAGTCAAGATTGGAGTCGGCTGGGTTGGTACAGGGCAACGTGAGCCTAAGAGGCATGTTGAGTGGTTAGACTACGAAATTCAAAGGAGAATACATACGCTTCATCCATCTTGAGCTTTTTCCGACTCGAGAGGTTGTCAATTACGCCGTCTGAGGGCCTTTTTACAGGACTTCTCAGGGATCCAGACGCTGAACGATTTTTGGATACATCATCAACGATCAACGGGAATGGGCGCACTTTGCTGCGCTCTTCACCATCGTCGGTGTACGCCTTTCCCTTTCCTTTCGCATCCTTGCTCTCCGAGGAGTTATCCACACCCGACGTCATGGTCACGTAAAGGACAGCACGCTTTCTAATCTTTTCAGCGACCTCGTCGAACTTGGCCATTGCACTCGGTACGTCAATCCGTTGGTATCGAAAATCGCTGCAGATATCTTCTAGAGTTCGTTTGAGCGTCGAGAGCGAGAGCCCTGGTGGGATCGTTCGAGTAATTGGTAGTGGCGACGGGTGATGGAGAGCCTGGACTGGGGCCGACAATTGTAGATGAGGAAGAACCGGTGTTGTAGTATATTTCGGTGGTGCGGACAGGGCGTTCTGGGGATGGGTCGAGGTTGCTACTCGTGTATCCGATGTTGATGCCGAGGCGTAGCTCGTCAGAGGTCCACGGGTAGTAGTTGTGACGAGACTCGTTAATGGAGCAATTGTAGTCCCCGCTGTTGCGCCTACAGTCTTGGTAGCCTCGGATGCTGGTGGTATGTGCGAAGGGGCGGAGATGAGCTTTGTTAAACACCGAGTCTGGAATGGAGGAGCAACAAACCTGAGCTGAGACCAGCGCTGCGACTTTTAGCAGGATCATAGCTCGCATTTCTCTTCTTCTGTTCGCATTGTGCAGGTTTTCCCTTCTCGATTGCTTCTCGTTGTCTCTGTCGATGATTAATGAGTCAGAAGGCCTAGATAATAAGATTGAGCAGGTGTCGAGAGACATACCTTAGATCCCCCACTGACATCGTCAACAGGATCCATGTCGTTGTTAGGCTTAGCTGCTCGAAGTCGATCGCCGTACATGCTCCTTTGACGTTCAGTTCTCTTGACCTTTGGAATAGTCAGCAAGATATAGTGACACCTGGAACAACTCACAGGTCGAGTCGGTACACAAGCGGAATCCTCCCGTGAGTCTTCATCTGTGATCCTATTGGAAGCCTGTTTGGTGTTCAAGACGAATCGGACTTGTTGGTGAGGCTGGAAGGAATGAGGATGAAATACATAGTACTAGGTTGAAACAAACGCAGATAACGAAGACATACCTTTGACCTCTTTGCAGGTGACACGGACGGGGTTAGACCTAAATGCTCTCTGCCATCATACGAGGTCATGCGTTTGCGTTGGTTCTGTCCTCTCAAACTCCATGCCACGTTCGAGTTTTGCCTGGCTGAAGCCGTTTCATCAACCTCCATAGTTAGGGCGTTCGTCCCCTGTTGCACGTCAACGGCGTCCTCTTCCAGTTCGTCCTCTTCCAGTTCATCCTGTTCCAGCTCATCCTCTGACTCCATAGCATCGACGTTTTTGTTGCTGTTCTGAACTCCGTCTGGCTTATCCTTGGTTTCTGACTGTGACGCGTCTTTTGTTTTTTTGTTCTGCATTTTGTTGTGTTTCCTCGGCCGCAGCATCAATCTACGTGAATTCGACTCCATTGCAGTTTCTACGCGTAGACAGGGGAAATTCGATGAACGATGTCCTGTTGACGGCGGTGGTGAAGGAAGAAAAAGTCCGCACAAAGTATTTGTAAGCCCACCCGAGCGGTCCGGGCGGGAATTACTGTAAATTGCACAAATTAATTATTTTTGATTGCCGTCAGCGTCGCGTTCTGACGCGCTTACGCGTTGCCTCTTCCCACCACGGTCTTCCCGATAAAACCACAGATGTATGCTCTTCTCCTCTCATCTCTCCTCTCTTTTGTATCTCTCCGAGTAGGCTAGGTCTCCAGCAGCTCAGAACATGGTTCTGCCCCTATAGGACCTATTCTGAGCCTTTGGAGATGCCTGTTCAGGCTTGCTTGCTCGCACTCTTCTTTTTTTTGGTTCAGATATAGAGAGAGCTGTAACCAATAAATCACGATCTTTCCTGAAGCTATGAACTCTGGCAACCGCTGTTGTATCAGTATACAAGGCTTCTGTTCCTAAATAAATCTCAACTTGTTCATATGATAAGTATATCCATTCACGAGTGACGGTGAAAACCAAATACTGACCTATTTCAGTCAATTCGGATGGTCACAGGTCACAACCGGTCCAATATCCGAATTTTTTCGGATAGTCACAGGTTACCAGCTGGTGCCGGTCCGGGAGGTCCGTGCACCGAAAATTTGCGGGCGCTTCGCGCCTATTGTCTGAAATTTTTGTCCGGTCACGGTCTCATGGCCATCTACCCGAATTCCCAAGTTCGGATGAACGGTCACAGGTCACACCCCCATCCGAATTGACTGAAATAGGTCAGTAGTTCATGAATACTCATGTAGGTATACGTACATACGTGAAAAGCGGACCCTTTTTCTGGTGGCCCACCTCACTCTCGAAATTGAATGATACCTGAGGTATTTCAACTATTGTTTCGCAGAGTTCAGAATACTGCCAAATCTGTGGCTGTAAAGCAAGTGCAATCATTGGCTATGGAAATCTAAGGTAATAATCTCATCAATGCGCCACCTTGAAATATGGGGGAAGCAACAGTGGGAGGTTAGCAGGGACTTAGCAGAGCTCAGTGGTCAGCAGACATCAGCCTGCCAGGAGTTTGGCACATGTGTGGGCTTACAAATAGTTTGTGTGGACTGGGTATCCATGGTGAAGCCAAAATGATCATGAGGCGCTCAAGCATGTTTTCGAAAAATTGATGGCTGGCTTGTAAAGGCCGGCAGCTAGCATTGCCAATAGCTTGCTCCGCTCCGCTCTGGCTCTGGAGCAGTAAATGCTGCTCCAGGAGCGATTGACGTCACATGACTCTGCTCCAAAGCGACTCAGAGCGGCTGAGTTGTGGCTCAAGCGGCATTTTTTCCTTGAATGTTTCCCCCTGAGCTTAACATAATATGGCCTATTTTGAATGTCTAGGACACTATAAGAATAAGTGGGAGGCACACCAAATGCCATTTTAGTTATTTTGCGCCTGTGGGAAAGCTGTGTGAGACCCTTGCACAGCTTTCCCATGGGCCTTGCCAGGCTCCATCAAGCCTGGGGATGCACCCAAGCTGTCATATTTCTTCTGATTATCCCAAAGCATTCTAATATATATCTAAGAACTATAAAATATCTAATCTTAGCACTTATAAGCTAAGAGAAATCGACATTTCACAGGTAAAGATTTTGGAAATTTCCGTGCTGCTCGAGCCACCTCCGCCAGCTCTGAGTCAGCTCCGAGCAGACCTGTTCAACCGGTTTGGCAGAGCAGGAATTCCTGAGCTGCTCTACTCTGCTCCACTCTAGAGTGCCAGAGTCACGACTTGAGCAGAGCGGTTGGCAACGCTACCAGCAGCCCTTCTGACCACTTAAAAGGGCCAGCCTCAGCTGAATGCACTTGTGGTGAGAACAGGTAGTAAGATAGCCAAACAACGGTGGGGACTCCCCGCTGCCTAGGTTGTGAACCTTGAGGGTCGTCGAGCATATGTGAGGCATATGCCAGTCGTATGCCAGTCATATGCCAGTCATATGCCTGGTTTATGCCATCTCTCACTCCAGAATCATCCGAGGTAGCAGTTGTGAACTTTGAGGGTCGTTGAGCGTATGCGAGGCATATGCCAGTCGTATGCCAGTCATATGCCTGGTTTATGCCACCTCTCACTCCAAAATCATCCGAGGTAGCAGTTGTGAACTTTGAGGGTCGTTGAGCGTATGCGAGGCATATGCCAGTCGTATGCCAGTCATATGCCTGGTTTATGCCATCTCTCACTCCAGAATCATCCGAGGTAGCAGTTGTGAACTTTGAGGGTCGTCGAGCGTATGCGAGGCATATGCCGGTCATATGCCAGTCATATACCAGGCTTATGCCAGGTTTATGCCTGGCTCATGCCATTTCCCACTCCAAAATCATCCAAGGTAGTGATTGTGAACTTTGAGGGCTGTCGAGTATAAGCTAGTTATATGCCTGGTTTATATGTAGCTTATTTCAGTTCTCTCCTCAAAGCCAACCACTCAAGATCCCTTATGTGAGGTAGAGAGAGTCAATGTCTATAAATATAGAACCTATACAGGGGTATGTATAGCATAATGTCAGCATAATCCATGTCCCCATTATACAAACATTATTCTATTTCGTTTCACCCTCAGTCATCCACATCTTACAACTTCATCTCGCCCATGATATCTTGATGTTATCCCATTTAGAATAATTCTCATACATTATTCTAACTCATATTTCAATCCTCGAGCACATGTAATTTAGCATAATTTGTACGTATTAGACTATGCACTACACTATCATTACAGAGAATATCCAATCAACATAATTTTAACATAAATCAACTCCGAACTATAGTAATTTTATTCTAAACCAAAACCCTTGCTGCTTTAGCATATTGTACAGTGTAAATTCTTCATCTTTTTAGCATAATACAGATGAGTTATACTTACATCATCTTAAGGATTATCCTAACCTTCTTTCAACATAAAATCTCAATCTTTTCAGCATAATTCATTTGAATTTTCTTGAATTTCAAACAAATAATGTCAGCATAAAGTTTAACATAATACATTTACATTATCGTTGACTGCACCCAGTGGGAGCACCATAATTTTCTCCCCTTTGTCCGACGGCTCTCCGAAGCCCCAATGTTTGATTGAATCCATCTACGGAAGTTCCTAAGTATCAGGCCACCACGTTAGAAACCAGTGTAGGTTCGAGAGTCAAATATGCACCCACCAAGCCTTCATCGCAATCAACGCCGTCGCCGAGACGTTTACCAACAACGAAAAGACGATATTGCCGAGTTGACAAACATCAATTGCTCGGACCCACTTTTTCACTCGAGGATCAGTGGTGGTACCAACCACATGCGGTATTACTTGGATGTTAATCCGGATGATGATAGTTGAGAGAACTGTAACTATTTCGGGTTAGATACAGCTTCGAAGTGGATGCAACTCAATTATAAGACGCACGACATGCACAGCAGAAAAAGAACAAAGGAATATAACGTGTCTTTCTATATTCGGGGGTGCATAGTACCCAAGCTCTCCATAGTACGACAGCGTCTACAAGTGCATACTACGTGGCCGTGGGCAGGCGTAAGAGGCGATAATACATATTCAAATTACTGGACTCACGTTGACGAGAACAGAGGCAGCTAACACAGTCACTGCAGAGTTCACCGGTCCAGCCATGTCCGGGAACGGTTGGCCTTCGATGGGGTGAGACGATATAGTATGGACAAATTCGACGACCTTGAAAATCCAGTATAGAACGTTGACCAGGAACATGAAGAGGGACATCAGGATTAGGTATTTCCGAGTACGGTTCTGCATTCCTGTCTCACTTTGAGTCGGGAACGAATTGAGTATAGATTGAATGGTTGGGTATGAGTTGGGCTTGTGACACTTACGCCATATAATACGTCGAGAATATGGTCAAGCTGGTATAAATACCTGACCAGAGTCGTCAGATATCGAGGACAGAGAAGGAGTCAAAGATCGGGTTACTCACCGAAAACGAACGTTTGGGATATAACTCCAATCGCCCGATAGAGAATTACGTTCGCCAGGTCTCGTTGGCTACCATCCTGTGGTGCAATAAGGCCTGAAGTTGGAGTCGGGGTTGGTATCGAATCCATCGCAATACCAAACTCGAGGAGCACACATAAACTCATTGTCAATTTATAAGTTTTGTGTAGGTCCGGCTCTTCTAGCCGTGGCCGTTCCAATCTCGGACAATCACAACCGATATCAAGCTTCATGTTCGACATAATTGCAATCTTTCAGTTGCCTCCCACGAATATAATTATCTTTGATATTCGTTACGCGGCGATGTCGAATCGCTGGGGTGCAACCGGCTGAACGGGAAAGAACGGCCAACGATTCTACTGGAGCCAGGACGGAGACCGATAGAAATTGCTGTTCTATTTAAGTAACAACGGTTCCTATGGGATTTAATTTTGTCAAAAAAACATTCATTATCTTCGGGAGATCACCGTGCCGCATTCTTGTGTTTCAACATCTACACTTCCGTGAATCGACATCTATACTCACGACACCCGACATCTACACTCACAGGGATTGACATCAACACATGAGTGAGATATATCGTTACTTGCAAAATGTCTTGAGTGACTTAACATTTTATTGTCTATGGGTCCATTATGTGCCCATATTTTTGGGCTGTTTTTGGCATCAGACTCCGAGCATTGCTTGAATTTATTCAAAAGAGGTTCAGAAAGAAGACAGGCTATATTTACACTAGTATGACTCAATATGAGACTAGTACTAGGTCAAGTATAAGTTGACATGGTTTTCCCTACCATCCATGGTCCTTCAAGCACATGTGATGCATAAATCAAGGAGCTTTTGGGGAGGCATTGAGATTGAAGGTGGGCCAGGTAGTTCAGGACAATCTGGATGGTTCAAGTGCCATATTGTGTCAATAGGCTTTATAGCCCCCAGGTCAACATCTCCAGCCTCAAACTTGAAGAACAGTTCTGAAAATATTGGAGCACAAGCAACACTAAAGAGTCTTGATGATTGAGGCAGAGATAGGTGGGTGGGCTGGTTGGTTGGCTAAAGGCATGGCACAAAAAGGACAAGCAGTACCAACTTGAACAGGGCAATCAACGGACCTGCACATGTCAATTATGCACAGAGTTCCCATTCAGTCTGGCCCTGCCAGATTTGGGTGTCAACCTAATCCTACATTCAATCTAATTGTAGCCATTAGGCAAACCTTGATGCTGAGGAAGGAAGTGGTCAAAATGAGACCTTGTATTGAGCATGATGAGCTGCTGAGAGAGGTTCCTGGTTGTCTGTGGAGGTCATTTCCTGTGAGTGAGGAAGTCGATGTTGGTAGTGCAGATGTTGAAGTTCTGGAGTATAGATGTCAAGACACTGGAGTGTGGCACAATGATCTCCCGAAGATAGCAATTGCTTTTTTGACAAAATTAAATCCCATAGTATGGTTCCTCAATTATATTACTCGGAGCCAAATAAGAGTTGAACCTTGAGAGAATTTGGCGAGAACTGGCAGTCTGGTGGTTGAACTCACATGGCAACTTCATGATGAATGGAAGTGAAGCAAAGTCACTCTAGTAATTGAGCAAATTTTTCAACAGCATAAAGTCCATACAGGTAAATCAGTGATGTGAGATGACAATGCCTAAATCCTCGGGCACGTAACCAATTGGACCGTATCATAGCAGGCAAACATTTGATGTTACTGTCAATTGTAGTAGAGCAAAGGCCAGGGTTCACTGGCACAATAGCAGGTGCCAAAGAGATCCACAGAGCTTGCAACATGTCAATTGCAAAACTGGAGGTGAAGTGAGAGGTAGAAAAGTGGTACAATGCCGTGGCTAGTGGGATAGAGCAACAAGAGACACCTGTCTGCTATCCCACCCACATGATTATTGTTTCTAACTACAAGCAAGAAAACCATTAAGCCTGCTATGAGCCCTGTGGGTGGCATTTTGAATGTTCAGTGCGTGAGGTTATTGTCAAGAACAGGACTAGGTCTGGGGCCCCTCAGGCCATCTTCTAGGTCAGGTAGTCGAAGTAGAATCAATAGATAATGAGTAGGACACTTGCTACACAGTACATGCTGGGTACAAGCAATGTGAGACGAAGTTGTCAGACTAGGGAATCTATCTACAGGTGTCCATGAGTATATATGTCAAGGTACAGCATACTGAGTCATGGAAATGAATCCTAATAAGGAATAATGAAAGAACATTGTAGAACATCAAGGAACAATCAAAGGAGTCAGGTAGAAACTGATGGAACAATCAAGGGATGTCAAGTACAGCAATATCATGATGGGAATTATACGGAATGATGAACACAAGGTATGGAATGATCTGGAATGGTCTGGAACATCAAGGAAGCCATAATGCGATACTGGGGACATGGAACAAAGTGAAATCAAAGGGAAATCAAGGGTAATAGTCCGGGGACCAAAGAAACAGGAGGAACAGTGGGGCAATTCGTAACAGTTATAGTCTCAGAGTGCAAGGGCACCTCAAGAATGATCTCTGATCTGTTCCAGAGCAGAATATGTTAAGCAAGGAAAGGGGCATCTAGATGCTCCAGGATGGTTTCAGTGCCCAAACCATTGTCCATGCTGAGTAATTTTAGGTGACGGTGTGCAGAATAATCTGCATGCCACTGCTAGCCATACTATGGGATTTGAATGTCTCAAGAAGTGTTTGCACTCTCTGGGTGATCACCATGCAGGATTGACCTTCTCACTCACAGGAATCAACCTCCCCAGATGACCAAAAACCTTTCTCAGCTGCTCATTATGCTCAATACAATGCCTTGTTTTGACCACTTCCTTCCTTAACATTTGATGTACCATATTGGAAGTATAATGACATATTGGTCATGTTGTTGGTGGTTAGATGACCATCAATGGTTAAGAGAGTATGGGACTTTGAATGTGCCCTGGCTGACCATGTGTGTGTTAGAATGTCAGCACTCAGCTCTGAAGCCTAAGTTAGTAATAACCAATGGCTACATCCTGACAACTTCTCTCCTTACAACCTTGTCCTGTGTCCAAGTCATTTGAGTGATGGCAATTTCATGGACCCTACGCTCACTTAGACGTCAAAGCTAAATTACACATCACTATCAGGTTCAATGGTATGGATACAGAATAGTAAATCAATTTCAACCAATTATGGCAGCGCAAGGTTGTCATTGTGACAGAGGACCTCATCCTGGATGAGTAAGATCTACCAAATATTCATAAGGATATTGCTGTATGTGCAGCCAAGTTCAGCTCACCTTATATGTACAATGTTGTTTTTCTCACTCATAGAACACCATCCCAATCAGTGCTGTGATTTATGTTCAGCCTTTTCTGAGGGTGGGGTCGCGTCATTCACGTGCCCTATTCCTTAAGAACATTACCAGTCGGACTATACCACTATGGTGAAGAAAGCGCAATATAACGTGTCAGAGTAGACGGGTGCTACCTAGCTCTACCCTCTCAGCACTCCTGACTAACCGCTCATATATGTGGCTTGAGAACATGGATCAAACAGTTGCTCCGACCCGCATCAGCTGACTACACCTATGGGGTGATATATTTCGGCTAACCGTTGTATACCCTCGCATGTAGAACATATAGGGGTTAAACCATCCCGAACTGCAGAGCCAGTACAGTCCCACTCAAGCTAATGTTTTGATCGTGCCGTTTTTGAAACTAACAGTCTCAAACACTTAGATTACATTGACATTGGATTGTGGCTTTCTAGTGAGAGTTGCGAGGGGAGAGATCATATAAACTCTCCCTCTACATCAACTCTCCATGGCTCTAGAAACCAAACAGTTTGCCATCACATCTTTTGCCTCCTTGGTAGGTGAGTGACAGACCTCATTTTTGGACAAAAACTGAGGCGAGTTCAGGTCCAGCTTTCACTACATGGTAAGCAGATTCATCAATATTTGTAGAATAACATGCTTCTCACCTTGAATTGTGTCATGAAGTGCCGCTTTTCCCCTATCTTTTTCCTTTCTTAGCGCCCATTTCCCTTTCAGCGCCTGTTTGTTACTTTGACGCCTACCAGATACCCGGTTCCCCTTTCTTCATCATTCCCATCATTTCCTTCCTCATCCTTGTTCTTTCACATCGTCTTCACAACCCATCCTATCCATTGTTTCCTTTGTTCTCTTTGTTCTTTTATATACAACAGTTACTCGTTCCAGACTTGTTCTTATTCCATACCTGGACTACTATTGTTCTTTCCTTGTTCCCTATTATCTCTTATTATTCTTGTGCGACTCATACCCCAGTACATAAGCTAGACAGTTTACACCTGGTCCCTCATCTTGACCTCTTGTCATTGGGACCAGGTGAGTAGCTAACTTTGTTTCTCTTTACCTTCAATATATCTAACTTGTCATTGGGACCAGTTATCTACCTGCTCTTGCTCTCTGCTCGCTGTCTCTGTCATCTCTGTCGTTGTCTCTGCTAGTCGACTTCTGTCGCTGTTGCTTCTATAGTCTTAGCGTCTAGCGCTTTAGGACAAATTGCCTCCTTTTAGGATGCCACATCATTTTTTCACCATTGGAATCCGACTTCTGTGGCGCCGGAATTCTCGCCATGCATTTACCTTCTATATTGTGTCGATGGTTGTTCTGTTCCGGCTTGCAACCATGTCAGTGGAGACCTTGGCTATTCAAATAGAGACTACAGTAGGAGAGTGGACCAGGGTCAATGCACCCGCCCGCAGGTGAATAAAATTTGTCCATGCGCCATCCATACCTCCCGGGAGTTCCTAAATGCACGAACAGTTTTGTGATCTATATGGTCATACAGCTTCTCTCGTACGTGTTCGGAATAGTAAGGTCTTGACATGACTTACCCAATATTAACGGTCTCACTGCTCTTCTCATGTTCTGGTCAGACTCGCCATTTTGGTAATTCTTTCAACAATGCTCAAATATAACAAGGTCTATTGCTGCTACCACACTCGCAGTCACTCTCTCAAAGTCATTGTAATACCACTGCCACTCATCTTCTCGAGGCTGCTAAGTGCACATTCTCACAGCACATGCATTTTCAAAAAACATTTGCACTCGAGAACAGGATCCTACTTTGCCGATTTCAAGTCAACGGTAGAGAGCAACTTCGCTGATTGTAACGGGGCTATCTGAATAGGGTATATTTCCAATTCCCCCTCCTTTATTTTTGTTTCTATTTACTAATATTGACATTATCTTCTTTACTACTCACTACCACGATCGTCGCACCTTCGTCTATATCCAGAATAGAAAGAGGTCACACTAGCAATTGCCTGTGAGAAGTAAGGACCTGTTACATTGATGGAAGAGCGTCTGGAAACAGGACCATGCGTGAAGTCCTCGTCATCACGTCTACCTTCTCATTGGCGTATGAGATCGTTAGCAACCTCTGCCTTACCTCAATGATAGGTGAGATACCAAAACACAATAGCCCCTCAGCTGTAGGGATCTGGTTGTCAATGCGAGACCTCGAGATTGCAACAGAACAACATCATCGGCCTTCAAAAAATCACATAATTACAGCAATGTGAGTGGCAAAGGAAGGTCGCAGAGTAAGCGTTTACCGAGTTTCTGTTGTGTAAGATTGAGTCCGGGATCATTTTGCTGGTGGTCTATACGGTCCTTGCTGGATTTCTGATCGCCAATGGTACTGGCGATATATGGGTACCGCTATCGCCGTAGTGGCAGCCATTTCACCTCCGACATCGGTAAGTTTTCGAATTCGCGTGGCATATCTCGAAGACTGAGCGATATCTATCCCTTTGTTCCCTTACTATCATCATTAGAATTGGGCTTGACCGAGAACTAAGGACAGACGAGAAGGTAAAGGTAAGAGTCCAAGAAGCGAGAAGTAAGTGATACGTGTAAGAAGCGTGAGCAGAGACAAACACGTTAACAGCAATTTACAGATGTATCCGTTCAAGGCACGCACAATCCACCTCTCTCTCCAAGATAGTAACAAAATCCTGGCAATTCGCAATCACACTCGATACTCCCTCCTTGTGCTCCCTTACGCCTACAACATTCACACAAATAATGGATGCTTTGGCGGACACTGGGTGCGAGCAGTGTCATATTCTAGGTTGAGTTTCGACGGCTGATGGGTCCCCAATGTATTCACTGCCTCCACGGAGCTCATTGTAGCTACAAGCACTATGCCTTCATCAGAAGCTCATACGCGGTAACACAAGAAGGCAGCCAATGGCAAGTTATATTCACGAGTATAATAACGCTCCTCTTGGTTCATGACTTCAGACCCTACTACAATAGGTGATTTATGCTACGACATGTGATTTATCTCCTCCATCGAGAGGTCCTATACCTGTGCTCATGATGTGGGCCAATCAGTCTTAAGTTGACCCGTGCCCTACAGCGCGGAAAGCAGAATTCAAGTAGGTCAGAGTAGACATTTGCCGGACCTTAGTGCATATGTGGCGTGGAGACTGACCGTTTCGATTTCACAACAAATTAATCGAACCTCCTACAGGAGAATACAATCCGGCGCATGCGTATCAAATGTAGTTAGAGCAAACTTTAACACTACGAGATAGCATACATTCACACTCCAACTGATATTGATCATGCCATGTTCGAGACAAAGAGACTCGGCTATTTTTAAGAAGGACAGGGAACATGATGCTTTACCGGTTCGACTGACATTGTGGAATGAGCAGATCCTCTCGAGACCTGGGACCTACCGATTTTATCGGCGATTCTGCGGGTGCGAGGGGCCCCTGGGCAGAAAAACCTTCAAAATTATTTTGTCAGATCGGCTTGACCCACGTGACATAGCTTGACATTTGGATACAACAAGAGGGTCCACGACCCGTAATTGTTGTTTCACTCGAAATGGTACTTGAAGTAAAACTGCCACTTAATCTCCCGAGCTGCGTCCATTCGAGCTCACTATGAATAGTCTTGATCATCATAGAGGCGTCTGTGATTAATTGGCTCTTCCCTTAAGATAGGAAGTCTCCTTTTTATATTGCTGAGGTCCCGAGCACCGCCCCGCACATAGCCCGATAGCAGCTGTATCATAAGAGCCCTTCCCTTTCACTCCGTTCTCCTTTCAACCTTCCCCATGGCTCTTGATTCGAAGCCGTTTGTTTCAGTGTCCCTGGCGACCTCAGTAAGTGAGGACAATACTCTGTTCCGTTGAGACATACCATGACAGCATCCTTAGCTTCAGTTATTCCTCTACGGTACGCGAACTAATTTACATCGGGAATCGGTATCCTTACTCTAGTACTTTCTTTAGGATGTAATACCGTTCTTTTCGTGTTCGGAATCCGACTTTTGTGGCGCCGAAGTCTCCGACGCGTGTTCACATTTCACATTATATCGACAGTCATTCTATTTCTGCTCGCAACAATATCGGCCATAACCTTGACCGTACAAACGAGTGCTACGATGGGAGAGTGGACGACAGTCAATGTTGTCGCGTCCAGGTGAGTATCAAGATTCCTCACTGATCACTCAGTCGCGTCGTCTCAACGCATAAACAGCATCGTTCTATTTGTCGTTGTCCAACTGCTATCGTATGTATCCAAAGCACTCCGGATTGGGTGTAGCTAACGGTTGACTTGATCGCAGTCTCACTGCCCTTGTCATATTGGTAGGCTCTGCCGGTCTCAAAGTCCTTCAAGCAGGACTAATATGTATGATATATCAAGGTCTATCGTTGCTACTGCATCTACAACCACTCCCTCAAAATTATCGCTCTACCTGTGTTACTCATCCTCCTTGAGACCGGTGGGTATTTGATCAACTAAATACACTAGATTAATTGACAAAGAAAAAAACCCAATAACAGTGTCCTACTATATCAAATTCAAACTCATGGTAGAACAGATTTTTGCTTCCAATGACGCCACAGGGAAAAAAGTCATGCAAAAAGCTGTCTTGGTCACATCCAGTATCTCGGTCTTATGTGAGATCGTCGGCAACCTGATTCTCACCTCGACTATTGGTAGTGAGTCCGTGAATGTTTTGTCGACGGAGGCTTATTGTCGCTCTTTCCAGCTGCAAAAATCTGGATATCCATGCGTGACCTCAAGGTTGCCACGGAAGGCCATTACCGACCATCTTACAATCACATCATGACGATAATGTAAGTAGTGAAAAAAGAAGGAAGGTTGAATGGAAGTTCATTGAGCCTTTTCGTATAGGGTTGAGTCCGGGGTCATCATGCTGTTGTTCTACGCGGTTTTTGCGGCGTTTATAGTCGATAACGGTGCCGATAGTGTCAAATGGACTGTTGCCATCTCGGTAATGGCAGCAATAGTGCCTCAAATATCTGTAAGTCTCTCAGCCTACATACCGAGCCGTTTTCGGAGACTAAGCAAGCCATAGGCCCTTGTTCCGTTACTTATTGTCGTTCGAATCGGACTCGGCCGCTCATTCGAGGAAGAGCACACCCGACTATGCATTATGAATCGAGGTGTATCGTACATCGAAGAACGACCACGGGCCCTGCAAATTAGAAATCGAATGTTGACGGCGGGGGCTACGGAAGGGATCGATCAAAACACTGTGCTGGATATTACTCTCCGGCACTCCCGGCATTCACATGACGAGGAAAGTACTTGTGATGACAAGTCAAGAGGAGTGTGATTGCTGGGACGAAGGCATGTATTCTGGTCTAGATTCTTGAATACTAGTTCTCACGATCTTTCGACTACTCAGTTCAGGTTAGCGGTAAATGTAACAAGAGTTAGAATAGTACTCTTCTTTGTAGGAGAAAAAACAACCCAGACACTGGTGTCAAGCCTTGACAACCCAAAAATATCCAGGATATGCGGACCAAACTTGGACTCATTGAGGAGATTCCCAAGTTCTTGTTTTGTAATGTTATGGTGTCTCAAGCTCATCATTCACTAATGTATAGCCCAAGCTCAGCAAATATGATACTACGGCTCCGCTCATTTAATCAAACATAGTTAATCAAGTGTTGTGGTATGATCTACGTGATTTTGAGGTGGATATATACCATGTCGTGATCAAGACATGGCGCTGCGGCATAGGGAATAGATGTAAGGCGGTCGGGGTATGCTAATGCCTGGATATTTATAGACCCATCCCCCACATCACAAAGCGCCCCAGGTTGACAAGACACGGAGGACATCTCGAAACGCGGATTTGTCTTCACATTGACTATGATTAGCCCGGTCCTTGAGCTATGAACCTCAGATGTCAGTTTAACCACCATGACTCGAACTATAAAAGTACATAATGACGATCTCAAAAAAATACAACGACTTGTACTTACAGTATCCGACGATGAGCCTAGAGGGTAGTTTCAAGTATCCGTACAAATACACGCATGCGCCCAACTCTGGACACAAGCCTACACTCCTGCCTTCGTCGAAATATCCGAGAGCATCGTAAAAGCATCCAACAGCCCCGGGACAATGAAAGGCTCTCGACATTCCCGTTTGATGTCACTGATCGCGTCTTCGGCGGCCTTTCTTCTCCTTCGTTCGTCTTCCAGTTGGTCTTCAGCCAGCTTCAACCTAGTCTTGATCACTAGAGGAGGTACGTTAGCTTAGCGTAGACGTGAGGAGAGAACGAGGGACGAGAGGCAAACGCACCAATTTCACTACCGGAACTCGTCATCCCACCCGGCATAGATCCAAGGCTCTTCAGCTGGTCGAGGATGCTTCGCTCCAAAGCGAGATCTTGGGCGATTTGCCTCTGAACGTCCGCGAGTTCCGAAAGAAGACTTTCGGCCGCGTTGTCTGGGCGATCGCAGCGTCTGAATACCTTGGTCTCTGTAGGCTGACGTCACCGTCGTCGTCAGTTGGTATACTTCGAGCTAGAAATGCTCACCTCTGCTGATGAGGATGCTCCAGACGCTTTGGACGGAGAATACGGAGGTTCAGAGGGACGTTCCTATATTGAGGATGATCGATGAGTGCCTAAATAGTTTTAAGCGGCGACTGACGAACCGGTGACATGCTTGCTACGGTGGGAGCTTTATCCGACATGACCTTCTCGATGTCGTCAAGGAACTCCTTGGCTTGCTCCTGCAAGTCTCCGCCAGCATCGGCGGTTTTCTCTTCCTGGTATCCAGGTCGAATCCATTGCTTGTTTCGATAAAGCCTTTCGCCTCCAGAATCTTCGCGGTGCTTTTTCTTCTCGTTCGCAGTAGCCCTCTCGATCTCCGAGGGCAACGACGTACTGTCGTATACGCGAGCGGTAAGTATCTCGATTTCACCGAGGAAAAAAGCAGACCACGCACTATCTCGACCGTAATTCCATACTCTCGCTGACCAAAAGCAAAAACAAAAACGGATATTCAGAGCCTTGTAACTTGAAGATAGCAGATGCTCATGTCCACATTTGAGCCTTGCGAAACGATTCTCGAAGTTTCGGGCCTGGAAATCGAACGGTCTCTGTAACATTCTCGTCGAGTGACTATCCAACCAGTTCAGTAAAGACCCTCAAATTGCACGAGAATTGGAATAGAAACGTACGCTGCACTTCTGAAAACACCAAATAAACTCGAATGTGCCTCTGCGTACAACTGATACACTATCAGGCAGCGGCATAGGCAACTTGAACGATGCGAGATCCTTCCGTATGGTTGCCGTAGCTGCCTTGATCGATTTCGACAACGCATTCGAGGCTTTGGATCCCTCATAAGTGACCCTCACAGTGAGGGTCACGTATGACATTTCGAGGCAGCGGCGATGATGATGGTGGAAAGCAACCCGCGTTGTCACAGTGTGACGCTTGGCGTTCCTCTCACAGGTCACATTGTGTCACATACATACGCACTTGCGCTTGGGGTTATGCTTCGACTTGCATCATCGATGATTCTGGGGTTCGTTTACACGGGATACAAATACCGATGAACTTGCGCGTCATGTTTGTTGGACCTTGCGTCCCGTGTTAGTGTTACCACACTAAAGTATGTCTTCTTGACCAATTTTCTTCGAGGATATAAGGGCTCAGCCTCTAATGTCTATTCAATGTATTATTCAGTGTCCTACAGACCGAGTTGGGAAACCGTGTAAATTAAGCTCGAGTTAAGCCTAACAATAACTCCGCGCACCTTGGTTGACGTCGATTCGGAGAGGGCACTCGAACTCTTGCTAACTTTCCCCTTTTTCAATTACCCGAGCGTCACTCACAATGGGAAAAGACTCAGTTCAGTCTTAGGTCGTTCCATACCATACCGTACTCCCCAGGAGTTAGTTAACTTACGCTAAGACCACACTATCTCGCTTTTGAGTCCAAGTTCCAACTCCATATGATGTACTGTATCGCGTACGGTGGCCAAACGTATCCGATCCTTGGCCGACCAACAGAGTATGCCCGATCTGACACCTCATCGGCCATATTTTGATAGTTCTTGCTAGGGACACCTGGAGCAGGTAAAAGGCTTACATCGATGGCTCAGCTGCATGGGAACGCTCAAGATTCAATTGAGATTTGATCTCACCTCTCCGTTGACGTGATAACAGGTAGATCAAAGTTCTTTGTGTTCCTCTTTGCCGAATTATCCGAACAATGGGAGGAGATTCAGATTATCAACCCATCTATCCAGTTTTAGCGGTAGCTCCTTCTGAAGAGACACATATACCAGCTTGATCCAAGTGTCATTATCCTTTCAGGGGTGACAGAACGAAATGTTAGGATCAGTGTAAAAAGTGCGAGTCGCGTACCAAATTCCATTCTTTCTTCCAGCTTCACAATTATGTTCCTCATGAAGCAATCAATCGTACTCATCGCAGGTCACGAAATGTTCCATCCGTGTCAAAGTCATTCATCACTTGAAGGCTCTGTCCAGTGCAATTACTATGGCGCCACCTTTCTTTAGGATTGGGGAACGCGGGTTCAGAGCGATAGATCGACCTACTTCGGTTTACAGTGAGGGATGTGTAAGATCTCCACGGGGTGAAGGTTCGACCGTCATTATACGAGAACCGGTGACAAGTGGAAGATGTAGCAGCAGCTTCTCAGCTTAGGTGTATCAGAACTGTTGACTGGGTCGGAGGTTTCATCCTTTGGTGGATGCTGGGCTCACGTACGCTTGTACATAGTAAGTACAGTACAACATGAAGGCGTGAGGTACAGTAGTTCCTGCTCGGAGAATCGAATATCACACTTCGATCCCTTTCGCATCCAAACTGTTAGCGATAGCGTCTTCAATACTTGGTAGTCGCGGGGATATTTTGAGCTGGAATGGCTGGGGACGACTATGGATCGCAATTATGTGTAAACGGAGGGAGCAATAAACTAACGGAGGAATTACTCACAATATGAGACCGCTCTCAACCCAGGGGCAAATCAATCTGGGGCGATGGTCTTTCCAGACTCATCCTTGGGAAGTGACACCCTGGTCGCCCAGAGGATACAGGCGGTCTGGATAAGTAAATTGTTCTGTGCAACGGCTTTACCGACACAGACACTGAACGGAAGATGTTTAAGCTATTCGCCAAGATTCACTGAAAAGGAACAGTACTTACCGGCGTCCGTAACCGAAAGTTACATGAGATTCTCCGTGGGTGTCGGGCAACGGCTTCTTGAGTTGTCCGTTTTCATCGAGATGCCTCTCGGGCCTAAATTCGTCGGCGTCCAATCCCCAAACATCAGGATCATGATTGAGAGCCCTGAGAACGCGTCGAAT
>JANHQD010002744.1:0-45688 GCA_024721195.1 Marasmius sp. AFHP31
GGTTGGCGGAATCTCGTATCCTGGACTCAGGACCACCTGAACAAGAGTGCGAGGGATGAGAAGAGAGGGAAATGGCAACTACAAGCTCCCGACAAGTAGCTGGATGATGGAAGGGGAATACTGCGAGCCTCCAGCGAGCAGTATTATGAGACAATGGGGTCCTTTTGGTAACGCGGACAGTCGCTATTAGCCAAGGTTCTATCCAGAGACCTGAACTAACAAAGAGTGCACCTGTAGGATGTGATGTGCGATTCACAGAGACAGTTAGTATGCCACAGACTTGAAAGAATACTCAGCTAATAGAGCTTGATAGACATTTGACTGGATAAAGGACAATACAACCGAACTAAAGTACATGGGGGTTCTACATGTACTTTATATACTGTTCGGGTGTGAGAGAAATATAGGTCCATATAGGTAAATTACAGGGTAGGAAGGTGAATCAGAATGAAATAGAACGAATCAGAAAGTGTAGGAGTCATTCCGGGACCATCAGAATGTGCCGCATGTGGTCCTGGTATGAGGAAAGGGATCCCGGAATGAATTGTGATGATCCCGGAAAAAGCGGTTAGGGTCCTGATGTGAACCGTGTGGGTTTCCGGGATGGATTTATGGGGTCCTAGAACGAGTTCATGGGGTCCCGGAGTGAGAAGTTGAAGTCCCAGAATGGATGAATAGAGTCCCGGAGTATGCTGGAGGTTGTCTGAGGGACCCGATGTAGGAGTGAGGAGTGGAGAATGGTGAAAAGACATGATGAGGGATGGGAATAGAGAGCTGGAAAGATGGATATGAAGGGGGTATAGAGGGGTATGGAATTGGGGAAGAAGGTAGGGGTCCCGGAAACGAGTTGGCCAGAAATTTAGCCCGTTACACAGAAGTCGACTAGCGGAGACGACAACAGAGATGGCAGAGGCAGCAAGAAGAGAGCAAGAACAGATAAAGGAACCAGTCCCAATGACAAGTTAGATATATTGCAGTTAAAGAGAGAAACGGAATTAACTACTCACCTGGTCCCAATGACAAGAGGTCAAGATAAGGAACCAGGTGTAAACTACCTAGCTTATATACTAGAATGTGAGTCGTGTGAGAATAAAGAAAGATAATAGGGAACAAGGGGGAAACTGTCAAGAACAGGTCTAGGTCTAATGCCCCTCAGGCCATCTTCTAGGTCAGGAAGTCGAAGTAGAATCAATAGATAATGAGTGGGAAACTTGCTACACAGTACATGCTGGGTACAAGCAATGTGAGACGAAGTTGTCAGACTAGGGAATCTATCTACAGGTGTCCATGAGTATATATGTCAAGGTACAGCATACTGAGTCATGGAAACGAATCCTAATAAGGAATAATGAAAGAACATTGTAGAACATCAAGGAATATCAAAGAAGTCAGGTAGAAACTGATGGAACAATCAAGGGATGTCAAGTACAGCAATATCATGATGGGAATCATACAGAATAATGAACACAAGGTATGGAATGATCTGGAATGGTCTGGAACATCAAGGAAGCCATAATGCGATACTGGGGACATGGAACGAAGTGAAATCAAAGGGGAATCAAGGGTAATAGTCCGGGGACCAAGGAAACAGGAGGAACAGTGGGGCAATTCGTAACAGAAACAATAGTAGTCCAGGTATGGAACAATAACAAGTCCGGAACGAGTAACTGTTGTGTATAAAAGAACAAGGAGAACAAAGGAAGCAATGGATGGGATGAGTTGTGAAGATGATGTGCAACAACAAGGCTGAGAGAAAAAATGATGGGAATGATGTGGAAAGGTGTAACAGGCCTCTTTTTCTACGTCAAGCTGGAAGAAATAATGTGAAGAAGGAACATGGAGAAATGAATAACACCTGAAACCAGCAGAGCCTCTGACTGGTTCACACATATGATTCGATCCTACACACAACGCGGACACCTGAGATTGCCGATCAAAGGTGTGTTTTCCAGGTCAAGTCTACCAGACAGCAACACAGAGTTTTTGTAAAGGTTGTCCTTTGGGGTTACATGGACAGTTGCAATTGTAGAAGGGCTTTACCAAAGACCTAAGACAACGAAAACAAACAGTTAGTACGAGACTTGAGACTAGAAACACACCAGACAGTAGCTTGAGGCTTGTAGAACGAGATTGACAATAGACGGAAACTAAAGTACATGCTTCCTATCTACCTAGCTTATATACTGTTAACAAATGTTGTCATGATCTGAACTGGGATTGTACTGTGTCATAGGGTACAGGAATATCGTGTGTAGTCCAAGAGAAAAGTGTGAAATACGAGGATAATGATTGGAGGCTGAACATGGATAATGTGGAATGAGAGGTACAACATGGCCGGGATGAACACGGAGAAATTAAGGGCCATTCTGGCAGGAGAAAGCATCACAGAAGAAGAGTGTTGATAGTACAAATGCGGGAGCGAAGGCTTGTGGGACGAAGGGTGAACGTGGATAAAATGGAACATAGGTGGCAACGTGTCCAGAAGGAACGTGGGATGGTGTGAAAGAAATACAGATTGTCAAGGAGTTGTGGGAGGTGACCAATGCACCTGAGGGAAAGTGGGAATGATATGGTGAGCTGGGAGTATCTTCTGGTCTGAGGGGAATGCGGATGAATGTCCTTAATGACGAATTGGGCCATTAGATGCCAAACGCTGAGTGGCAGTGCTTTGGGCATCAGAGGCTTACATCGCAGATGGCTGGGATGAGCGTGTGTGCGAGGGTTTGTCATGGTTATCAGACCCTCTAGAGGCGATAGAGGTGTTGTCTGGGACGAAAATGAACTGATCCTTACAAAAGGGGAACCAGGTATCTGGTAGGCGTCAAAGTAACAAATGGGTGTCAAAGTGACAAACAGGCGCTAAAAGGGGAATGGGCGCTAAGAAAGGAAAAGATAGGGGGAAAAGCGGCACTTCATGACAGAAGGGCAGGTACGAATGGACAGGGTTAAGGTTAAAGCAGTTCAAGACTGGCCAACACTCCACAATCTTTGAGATGTTCAGGGGCTCTTAGGCTTTGCAAATTTCTACCGACAGTTCATCAGAGACTTTGCCAAGATTGCATGACCCCTCAACGACCTGACCTGGAAACACATTGGCTTTAGCTGGGTGTTAGGACCCGGTAACGTAGGACTAGCAAGGCTTTCAGACAATACGAGAGGATTAGTGGGTGCAAAATGTAAGTAATTAGAACTGATACTGGACTCAATTACTAACGACTACAATACAGATTTATTAGAGGAAATGTTATTGACAAGTTATACAAGTCGATTACAGACTTAGGAAACAGTGTCTATCAACAGGTTGCCAGGTAAGTTACGACGGTTGTTTGGGGTACGACATTATTACAAGTTGAGTTCACTGGTGAATGAGACTTGTAATGGGGTTTCTTAGTGGGTATTCATGCAGGATATTGGTTAGTTAGACAATAAGGTGTTATTGTTCTATCTAAAAGTATGAAAGCTAAGGGAGTATAGAGTTGTAGTGACACAGGGTAAGTAAGAGATGTTACAGAGGTCTGTGCAAAATAACTAGGTTGGGCTCCAATTGAGTCCAAGCCTGCTTTATATACTATTCTACTTAGCTGAATGAGCAATGAAGTATGTGTAATTTCCTAGTCTACACATAAGATAGTATACCTAACGGATATATAGTAGAGTCCTGTGTAGTGAGTGTTAGTGGTTTATTTGGTGGTTCTGGGGGCTTGCGAATCTAGTCGGCAGCTGTTTATGTGTGTTTAGGTACTTGCGTGTCAGGTTGGCAGCTGTTTTGTGAACTTGGATGCTTGCGCGTCTAATCGGCAGTAGGTTTAGGGCTTGCGTGTCTGGTCAGTGAAATAGTATTGTTGTAAAAGTTGCAAGGGTTACCTGGGGACTGTTGGTGGTTGAACAAATCCGACTAATTTCCCTGAAAATTATATTACTTGATAAACCTTGGGTTAACCAATGAGTACGCGTTCCCTCGGCATTCTGTTGACATATGGAGTGTTATCTGGCAGTTGTGAGGTCGTCACCAGCTTGTCTGCGTGTCTGTTCAGCAGTCTTCTAGAGAGGTGAGCTTTGGGGTATTATTTTGGGTGGGACTGGAAGTTGAGACACCTAGTAAGTGCACCAGCGGAACCACGAGAATCTGGCCAGGGACTGATGAATGCCGCCAACTAAGATGAAGAGTTTTCAGCCTAGTCACACCTGGCGGCTACCTAATGGTGAATAATGAACAGACTAGGATGCATCGGACTGGGCAAAGTTGCTTTACATTCACTATAATAACAATGGCATGTCATGCATTGCCAGGATGACGAGATTTCGACATCAATCGAAGGCTGACGGCTTTGGAACGGTACCTGACAGACTGCCATAGAGGACCAGCGTGACCAGGCCCGAGCAAATGCTCAGGTCTCATCAGGTTTGCTCAATTCCCCCGGGTTCGTCAGGCTCGACGCGAATCTAAGTAACAATCAGCCTGGACTTCATGGGTGATGTTATTAGTCTAGGGCAGACACATCCAGGCGACCAGCCTGCATTGGAGGGTAAGATTTAGATAGGGCAAGCGACGTGGTCAAGAAACTTGAGGCTGCAGTAGGCATATGAATGTCAGCAGGATGAGGGACTTGATCAAGGAATCTCAGGATGACCGAGCCGGACAAGAGATCTCAAGCCTGTACAGCAAGGGTTGTCAATGGATAGCACACCCAATCAAGCACGCGCGGTAGGTAGAAAATACAATGGAATTGGTTTATTAATATTGAGTGTATATCTAAATTCATCGAGCGGCATAGTGACTTGAAGAGTATTTACGCGCCCCCGCTGGCCACACCAGCATCGGCATCGGTAACACCAACATCGGTGTCGGTAGCACTGGTCTGAGGACCCCCATCACCAGGCCCATTGTTGCCAGTGGCGCTCCCATCATTGCCATCACCAGCGGCTTCAGCTGCAGCTGCAGCGATGTTCGCAGCCATCTCCTCGCAATCTTGCATGAAAAGGTCCGCATTGGAGCCTTTGGTAGTGGCCGAGCGGATTGGACCTTGAGTAGGGCCATTCTCGTCGCCGAAGATTGATCTGGAAACAACAGTTAGAAAGTGTCGACTGAGCTGAGCTTCGACACTTATTGTACTGGTTCCAAAACTTAAGTATAGCTGCTTGATCATTGGGTAGCATCTTGCAGAACATTTTGATGACGAGATAATAGAAGTCAATGAAGCAGAAGGTCCCATTGTTGCTGCCCCACCTGGGGACTGTCGAGAGCGCGAACCGAGCCTAGGAATAACACCAGTCAAATGAGGTATGGGTAGAGAAGCGAGTGCACGTCGTACAAGGGTAGCAATGTAGGCAATGAACCCGATTTGGACTTTATACATGTTCATCCTCCCGGCGTTGTCAGCATAGCCTTTCTTGGTCGGATGCGACCCCTTGCTAGGATCTTGCCCTACTGAACTTTCAGATGTGAGGATGTGTTGACCGCACTGGATGAAACTTTAGCGGGGTAGGTGAACGATTAAGCCTGGTAAACTCACCCGGATCAGGAAGGGAGAAAGGAGGAAGCCCTTTGTACGCAAGTCCTCTTCCACCATCTTGGGGTCGTACAACAGCGCTGGAAGATCTTCGGCATACAGATTTTTTGGCATAACAACTGACCGATACTCGTCGGTGATGCTAGATGAGCACGTCAGTGATGTTTGTATCACGACCAAGAAGCACTACTTACAGTGGTCCAGCCTCGTCGTCATCTCTGTAAGGGATGATATCGTCCCAAGAGAGGAATTGTTCGAGAATTAGGTCGTTCTTGATGCCACGATCATCTTTTGTGGGTTTTTTCTTGACTGGCTTAGTGTGCATGGAAAATGGAAATGTTGAGGGTACGAGAAGGTCAAATGCTGCCTTTTTTAGAGCTGTGTTGTCGTTCCATAGCATCTGGTCAGACTCTTTGCTCATCTAGCATAGCAGCATGGGTTATTGCGAATGTGAGAACCATTTGGGGAGCTCACCGATGTGATAAGAGTCAGGAAACCCTCAACGTTGCCGCTTTCCACAACATAGCTGATAAACTCGGTAACGATAGGCTGGTTTGTAGTTAAGACGGTCCAAGCTTCTCGACAATGAGCAAGATACTCCGCGTCCATTCTGGACCGAGGTTTGTTAGTGTTAGAGGATAGGAGAAGTAGGGTGCACTTACGAAGAACTTTCATCGTGTCTCTGAGTGTCGCGGTCACCGTTGTTGGCAGTGGCACTGTTGTCGTTGTTGGCAGCGGAGCTATTGGGCTCTGGTGCAGGAGCAATTGGCGGTGGAAGCTGCTCGGCGACGACGGCCCACTCATCCCTTCCGTCAGTCCGAATTCCTTCTATCACGGCCATGTGGAACGGGATATCAAAATCCACGTTCCTCTTGTAATACTTGGCCGCGCATTCTAGTTCTTGTCCTAAAGCGCTAGACGCTAGGACTATAGAAACAACAGTGGTGGAAGTCGACTAGCAGAGACGACGACAGAGACGACAGAGGTAGCGAGCAGAGGGCAAGAACAGGTAGATAACTGGTCCCAATGACAAGTTAGATATATTGAAGGTAAAGAGAAACGAAGTTAGCTACTCACCTGGTCCCAATGACAAGAGGTCAAGATGAGGGACCAGGTGTAAACTGCCTAGCTTATATACTGGAATGTGAGTCGCGCGAGAATAAAGAAAGATAATAGGGAACAAGGAAGAACAATAGTAGTCCAGGTATGGAATAAGAACGAGTCCGGAACGAGTAACTGTTGTATATAAAAGAACAAAGAGAACAAAGGAAACACTGGATGGGATGGGTTGTGAAGACGATGTGAAAGAACAAGGATGGGAAAGGAAATGATGGGAATGATGGGAGGAGGGGAACCGGGTATCTGGTAGGCGTCAAAGTAGCAAATGGGCGTCAACGTGACAATCAGGCGCTGAAAGGGGAATGGGTGCTAAGAAAGGAAAAGATAGGGGAAAAAGCGGCACTTCATGACAGGTGGTCTGGGTGGCGCTAGCAGTGTTAGTCGTGCTGATGGTGGTAGTGGTGGTCTCGGTGCATTTTCGAGTGCTGAACCCTTCTGCTTCCAGGGCCCTTTCAGCTCTGCATGAACGATCCTCTAAATTGTCCAGGTCCTTTGGGTCTCCCTGGGCTAGGTCCATCATCACAAGAAGTTTCTTCACCTCCGGGTTGAGTCCACGTTGAAAGCGGATCATGAGGCCAGCATCGGAGAGGCCTGTCTTGGCCCCTGCATCCCGGAGGTCCTGACTGTAGATGGTGACCGCCTTACTTCCCTGCTTCATGTGTTCCAATTCCCTAATGGCGTTGTCATGAAGTGCTGCTTTTCCCCCTATCTTTTCCTTTCTTAGCGCCCATTCCCCTTTCAGCACCTGTTTGTCACTTTGACGCCCATTTGTTACTTTGACGCCTACCAGATACCCGGTTCCCCTCTTTTCATCATTCCCATCATTTCCTTTCCCATCCTTGTTCTTTCACATCGTCTTCACAACCCATCTTATCCATTGTTTCCTTTGTTCTCCTTGTTCTTTTATACACAACAGTTACTCCTTCCAGACTTGTTCTTATTCCATACCTGGACTACTATTGTTCTTCCCTTGTTCCCTATTATCTTTCTTTATCCTCGCGCGACTCATATTCCAGTATAGAAGGTAGGCAGTTTACACCTGGTCCCTCATTTTGACCTCTTGTCATTGGGACCAGGTGAGTAGTTAATTCTGTTTCTCCTTACCTGCAATATAACTAACTTGTCATTGGGACCAGTTCTTTACCTGCTCTTGCTCTCTGCTCGCTATCTCTGTCATCTCCGTCGTCGTCTCTGCTAGTCGACTTCTGCCGCCGTCGCTTCTGTATCCAAAGTCTTAGCATCTAGCGCTTTAGGACGGGTGTCCACCTTTTTGTTGGCGGCGCCGAACCTGACCTTAAACTGCTTCTCGAAGACCTCCCATTTTTCTTCAAAGGGAAATTGAATGGTTGGTCATGGATGCGATGGCCTGCTTCAGGTAGTTGGCTGCCCAGTGGCCTGCCTTTCTGCCTTTGCAGAAGAATAAAGCAGACTGGATGGTTTTCCTGTTGTCCAGCTTTCCAACGTCTTCTGGAGTAACCCCTTGCCCTGCCTTGATCCTCAATGCCTTCTGCTCTGTTGCCCAGTTCCTAAACATGGGCAAGAACCTGGCCACATCGTCTGTATTGCCCTTGAAAACAGTGGGCTTTGCAATGACAGCACCTTCATCTTTGTTGGCTTTGAAGGCGTCTTTAATGGCATCCAGCTGGGCCTGCTGGGATTGTTGTTGATCAATGAGGCGGGAAAGGAGGGTTTCGAGGGTGGTGTTGGCGGCGGATTGAGTAAACATGCTGGAGATAGTGGAAGTAGTGGTGTGGGAGGCGTGTGAGTCGGTGGTATCAGTTGGAGATGGAGATTGGTGTGAGAGGGCAGAGAGAGGTTGTGGAGTAACTGGTCCAGAACCTACAGGAGTAGGTGGTGCAGCAAACAGTAGGGCAGCAGAGGCTTATAGATCGGTTCCCGGTTCAGGAGCAGGGGCAGGACTGGAAAATGGTAGTGGTACTAGTTCTGATTCGTTGTCAAACTGGCAAGCTCACGGGATGGAGTTTAGTGGGTCAGCGTTTAGGCAGGGTTGGAGTTCACAAGATCTCCAGTTATCGGTGTCGGGGTTGCGGTGCCAGTGATTTTAATCTGCGGGATCAACTGCATGAACGAGATTCAAACAGGGTTTGGAAGCTGTGGTGATCTTGCAAGGACAACCTTCCCACTGGTTAGGCTGTCAGTGCAATAAGGATCTTGACCTAATGTCCTAAAGTGCTAGACCCCAGTGAAAATCCCGTCTGGCGGCTTATGGAGACTTATGATCAGGTATGCGCTGGCGGTATCTTTCTGATGATTGTCGTAAAATCTTGATGCCTGCTAAAAAGTTCCTACAGATTCATAATGCGCCAGACAGAATGAGAATGGCCAGATGAAATATGGCAAGAAAGAAAATGAGATTAGTACACAAATTCTACTCCGCTTGTGTATGCCTACATCTGATAGAATGATAAACAAAATATGACCCTGTCGTTGTACATCGTCACAAGCCCAAACCATGGTATCTGCCCGTCTCATACATGATATGATCCCATCTGACAGGAAATGGTCATCCCCTCCCCATAGGATTCTGCCTCTATACTAGGCCTTTTCTCCATGTTGCTGGTTTATGAGCTAAAATGAAGCTGGGAAACAGTGAGAAACGGCTTCCACTTTGCATCCCAAAACCCACGGCTTACCAGTATCAGTTCCGGCTGCCGCTGCAGCCTTTTTTTCCCATACCTGTACAAAACAGTGTGATCAAAGCACGTCATACAACCGGAAAGAAACACACTTACAATGCGGAGTTCATCTTTTGGAACAACCTCTTGCTCCCAGTACATGGTAAAATCACGCATTATCTTTCCCTTGTTCTCGATTCTGCAGCTCCACTTGATGGCGCACAAACCGCTGCAATGGCCCATCAGTGTTTTGAAACATGAGTTTAGATTGACAACTTACTGCGCATCCTTGACATTAGCCTTAGGCTTCCATCTTGAGTGCATGACCATCGGATTTGGCGCCAGCTGGGGGGTCTGGGGTGGGCGGGCACTTTGATCAGTCCCAGGCGAGCTAGCTGTGGTTGCTGAAAGAATGGAGTCGTGACAGATGGTCCATATAGCAGGGTAATTGCTGGTGTGGATCTTTCTATAGCTCCCGGAATGGCGACATCAGGCTGATTCTCAATTGGCGTGACTGCAATACTCAAATTGTTCAATGCTTTTGCAGGGGCCGGGCGGGGTTGTCCAAATCTATTGAATTCCATGGTCAGATGTACATGCAATCTAGGTTGAGACTCAGAGAATATGCGCAGCGTGTTCTTCATGAGAGGTATTTGATCTGGGTTCTTCAGGCTATTATCAGCAGTGACGATGGCAATATAAGAATAGTTGACTGACCTCAATAACCTTGCTGTCCTAAAGCGATGAACGCTAAGACTTCAGATACAGAGATGATGGCAGCAGAAGTTGTCTAGCAGAGACGACAACAGAGGGCAGAGACAGCGAGCAGAGAGCAAGAGCAAGTAAAGGTCTGGTCCCAATGACAAGTTAGATACATTGCAAATAAAGGGGAAGACAGAAGTAACTACTCACCTGGTTCCAATGACAAGAGGTCAAGATGAGGGACCAGGTGTAAACTACCTAGCTTATATACTGAAATATGGGTTGTGTGAGAATAAAGAAAGAGAATAGGGAACAAGGGAAGAACAATAGTAGTCCAGGTATGGAACAAGAACGAGTAACTGTTGTATGCAAAAGAACAAAGAGAATGATGGAAACGATAGATGGAATCAGTTGTGAAGATGATGTGAAAGAACAAGAAGAACAAAGGGAACAATAGATGGAATCAGTAGTGAAGACAATGTGAAAGAACATGGATGAGGAAGGAAATGATGGGAGTGATGTGAAAAGGGGAACTGGGTATCTGGTAGGCATCAAAGTATCAAACAGGTGCTAAAAGGGGAATGGGCGCTAAGAAAGGGAAAAGATAGGGGAAAAGCAGCACTTCATGACACTTGCCAGGACTTGCTTCGTAGTCACACTGACCCGCTCCCAAAACTATTGGGCCACAAGGAGTTAGAGCAGATACAGCCAAAACTGGATCATTACCCGTGCTTGAGGTAGAGGTTGATGGTGGTGTCGTCGTCGTCGTCACCTGGATGAAATCAGTCAGAGTCAAAGTCAAAGATGTTAAACCAAAATAAACTTACGAGGGAATTAGGATCACTTTGCTTGGAGTCTGGACTAGCAGAGGTGGGTAAGGCATTGTTGCCAGGTAGGTCTGTGGACTAAGTGAGTTCAAGACAGGATTACACATGTGCGGAGGGACTGAATGACTTATCCGCTGCTTCTTTGTGGGAACTTCCTCCAGATCACTGGATGTTTCAACCGCCTTGTGTCCCACAGCCTGTTCATCGACATCTACAACAACCATCCCCCCAGCACCTTCTTGAACCTCAACCTCAACCTTCACTTTCTTGCCCCGCTTCCGTTTCTTTTCCTCATTGCCCTCCATATCCAGTTGTTCCTTCTTACCCTTCTCCTTCTTCGACTGCTTTTTCTTCCACTGTGGATATAATTGAACTGCAAGATATTCCACCTTCCAGTTGGATTCACACAAACTAACCAATGGAAATCGTTTTGTGATCCGGATATAGAGCCATCTCTTGACCTCGGCCCCCGCTCCTGTGTGCCATTTTACCAGATTTCGCCCTTTTGTCTTCAGGTCTGTAAACAGATCGTAGGTGAACTGTCTGATTTCCCTCACTTGTGCACTGCTGATGACCTTCCCATTTTCGTCTTCTAGGAAATGCTGCTGCTTGTTGGCTCTGATGTCTTTGTTGCCTCCATTGTCATCAACCTCTTTGACAGTGATGGCATTGTTTACATTCATCCCATCCTTGTAGTCAATGCGCAGCCAAAGATTGATATGGGGGAACCAGGCTTTGTCCTTGGCGGTATACACAATGTGCTCATCTGATGTGAGGTCAGCAATGTCACTGTGAGCAGGTGTTGGTGATGGGTTTCAGGGTGGTTGGGCCAATCATGGTGTTCTGTGTTGCGGGCTGACAGATTGATGTGAACTTCTCAATGGTGTGTCTGTTCGTTCACCCAAAAAGAATTATTTGATCAGAACTTGTATATCAAGGACAAAAATCTGGATTCCTACCGTATGCCATCCAATTGACCACACAGATATATGTTTTGCTCAGTGAGTTCCTCGACCTTCTTTTGGAGAGTCTCAACCTCATGAATAGTTGAATTAACTAGGGCAGTGTTTCGGAAATTGCTTGTTGTACCAAAGGCGAAGACATCGGAGAGGCCGATAGGTGTAGGCATAAGGGGTGTTGTAGGCATGGTACAGGGAGTCGAACCAGGGGAACGAGAAAGGAGTAATCCAGACACCATCATGTTTTCAGATGGGTCCAACAAGCCAAATGTGTAGGATGGGGTCATGTTGCCTGTTGTCAAGGGAAATGGTTGTTCATGCAGAGCAGTTCGAAAATTTCTTGCTTAGCATTTGTTTCACACGGTCCAGTTTCAGTCTCCTCAACTCGTACTGATAGTATTCCAATGTTCCTTGATTCTCCAAACTCTCTAGTATCTAGGACTGTGATAGAAGAATGGCACACTTGATCAGACATACACCCAGTATCATCAGTCAATATATGTTTCGACTGATATGTGGCAATTACAAGAGTGATAGCACTTATATGTATATGTATACCACGTTCTAGCTTTCTACATCCTTCTCCACCTCACCCATCAATCCTGCCAACTTCAAGCCTGGTCTCCTCATCACAAAATACCGGTCTGTCTCTGTACCATCTTGAAAGAATTTTGGGTACCGGGGATCTGGTGCCATCATCACCACTGAGGTTATTGCGTGTATCGGAAAGACCCGAACATCAACATCTCGAGCATGTTGAACAGTAATATAAGTTTTGCTCAATGCTTCATATAAAGCCTGGTGTGGTTCGCCATAGAATGATCCGATAGTGAGGTAGTGTCTCTCACCACGAATTTCCAGAATAAAGTAAAAGTGTACTTCGACAAAGTTTATACAGTCATCTTAGGATAGCTAGAGCAAACTGCTGTTTCAGTTCGGAGACATATTACTATGAATATCAAACTATACCTGTACATTTCGGGCCATTCGCACCTGGTTGACTGACTTGAGATCCTCCTTCCACTGACTTCATGCTATCTGTCCATTCGGTAGCCCTACTCTTGCCCACTGTATCACATTGGTTGTGAAATCTGCTGAAACAGGTATACCCTGTTCTCGGATGTATTTCCGAATGGCAATTGTCTCAATAATGAAGACAGGTCTTGCCGCAGTATCCATTGCACATCGCAGAGAGTAGCCTCTGCCCATATCTTGGGCCCCGCGAGGTAGTTCTGGAAGCGAGATTTCGGTCTGGAGTTCCGGGTCAAGGGCTTTCAAGATATTGACCATAGTGACCCGTATCGCCCGTTGAGCGAAATTAGCATAGGGATTAGAGTGCTGCTTGATCAGCTCAACAAGATAGCCAATCAACTGCTCCATTGTCCATTGGGAATATATGATACCCAGACCAATACAGGCAGTATCAATAGCTATGTGAGAGGTAGCATGGATGGCTGGGCACACCATATGAAGTTGATCTTTGCATCATTGGTAATATAACTCTTCGAAGTCATCTGACCATTGACTGCAAAGGTCAAATGCCTTGTTATTCCCCTCCGACGTGATCTCCTCCTGCAACGAGAGCTGAATTGATTGCACTAGTTTGCAGTAGTGCTGCCAGTACACATCAGGAAGATGTCCATAGAACAGACATGGCCCAAGGCCATAGAAGTATAGCAGAAATTCCCAAGCCTTGTAACCGCCGGAAATTTTCTCTGCAGGATTTTGAGGGGGGGGGGTGGTCGAATGAACCGGGTATGTAGGGGGTACAGTTCGCAACCTCTTCACCATGAGCTTTCCAGACCGCCGGGGACTTGAAACATGCCCAAGGCCAATTGGTGACTGAGTCATTCTTATCACATTTGAATTTCCCACGCCAAAGAGGAATGAATAGATCGGGAAGGTTTGGATTTGGAGGATGCATGATGTCGCTGCCATACATCTGAGGTAGTCCAAGGACGACATTTGGCAACCCACTGAATATAGAAGGTTTGACAATCCCAGTTGCCAGCTTCCACTTCTCGTACTGAGTTTTATTTGGCAAATTGACAAGAAACTCAAGCTGTTGTAGGTATTCTTCTGACATTGAATAGGAGTCTAATGACCCTTTCAGAAGGTCATATAAATCGATGTTGGGGTGCAAAGAGCCGGGAACGTTGTAGTTATGTGGTTTGAGGCGAGCGGGATAATAATGCGAGTGTCCATCTTTGTGACGTCCAGCAATTGGGCAAAAGGAGCAGCAGTGGATACAACCTTGGTGGCCAACAAGGCCATTCAAGCAGGCCATCCCTGGTCCATCTGCAGATGCAAGGACTATGAATGGCCGTGAAGTGACAAGTTGTTTTTGGCGAGCTTTCCAAACCTTCAAACCTTCCTGAGAAAGCCCAGCAATGTGATGAAGGGATGGGAAAAGGAAGCTATCCAAATGCTTTGGTTTGTTCGGTCCCGGAATTGTACCACCTGGAATGACATTCTTGACCTTGTATCATTGCCCTGGCTCCAACTCAAACACAACCCAGATCCACATCCAGCAATCCGAGACTTTGTTCCAATACAGTTGAGCACCGTCAACAGACAATAGGAGGCATATGTCATCCTCCCGAATCTTCCCTGAGCAAAGGGCCTCCAGGTAGTCTGATCTGCTGAAGAAATCGCATTATGCAGACTCTTGAACTCCTCCAGAGGCATGTAGCTTGTTAAGAAGCTGGTCCGTGAGGCGCTTGCAATAATCCATCATCTCAGAGCCCCCGGGGTCCGATAGAGGGCCTGAAGCATTGGTCCCACTGGAATGGTTGGATACTGTTGACGGAGAACTCTCTTCCCATTCACAACATGATACCTCTCCTCACCGCAAAATGTGCAGTTGGTGCGGGAGAAAAATGCACCTGTATACGCCAAGCAGCTGTTGCAGCACATGTCCCTCCATATTGGTATCATATTTGTGTACAACGTAAGGCGCGCCTTCACTTCATGAAGAGAGAGGAGTTTACAGTTGGGGAATGCATGCATGATTGCCTGACAAGTTGCGGTGTATGCGTCATCCGATTCCCGGGAGTTGGTGAGGAAGAGTTCAATAGAGAGTCTTTCGTCACGGTCATTGAGGGAAAAGGGTGTTTGGGGTGGGTTGCGCAGCCGTTCCAAAAACAAAGAATCAAGGGGTTCAATATCGCTATCCAGTGACACAACATTCCACAGTAGGTTTATGAAGTCCAATGCAATCTTTATATCATCTAATCAAGGGACAAAATTTGGTGTAAACTGTTCAGGTGGAGGGTCGTCTGGATTTGGGACATCATGATCACGTATATCAGTGGGGGGAGCGGAATTGGTAGGAGGCAGGATAGTAGTATTTCTCTCTTCTTGTTCTATATTGTTCAAGCTGCCTGGGTCGGCCTGAGTGTCATCGAGTTCATGTTGAATGTTGCCCATACTCGAGTCAGACGCAGATGAGGGTTCCTTTCTTTCCATGTCAGAACTGGTTTTGTTTGGGAATAACAAGTTGCTGAACACACCAGAAAGTCTTCATTCATATCCACTAAATCCCCCTCGTCATCAAGCATCTCAATCTCTGGTATTGTACCCATTCTTCCCTCCCCACCAGTTGCATTGTACACAGGCCTATTCCCCAGATTGGTGTGCAAAAAAGCTGTAGTCTGCGTCATAACAGCAGGTTGTGAGTGAGATATGTAGGTTCGCAAAGAAGGCAGCATCAGCGAGGCAATGCTCTTCTGCGAGGTGTCGCTGGTATGTCGGATAGGATCGCAGTACGCCGCTGCCTTCTGGTTCACCACAGCATTTGGGACACTTGCAAAGGATCTATATGCAGAATTAATATTCAGTTACACCGATATCAATATGAGAGGATGTACCTGTCGCTTTGCCATAAAAAATGAGTGTAGAGAAAAGCAAGAAAGGGAGTGCAGGAGGGAGCCACACGGTGGTGGTAAAATGTGGTTACGTGGGGAAGCGCACACAATCTCAAACTGAGATCAATACTTTGTAGCTAGGACAAATATTCCATTAACCTAAGTACCTATGCATATGATATCGTACGAGGCTGATGAGTAGTTGAAGGTACTATGAGAAACAGTAAGTTATACTGGGGTTCCGGTGGCACTCAATAACTTGCGACCAATTTTGTCTGCAAGGTCCCTCTATTTTGCCAATTCCATGTTGGCAGCGGCATGAAGCTGCTCGGCTGATATTGCCCTTCGACGTGTCTGACCCAAGTCCTCCTCCAATTGGCTGATCTTCGACGCCGCCATCTCACAATCCTTGAGACATGCCACACGAACCCTATCCAGTTCTTCCCTGTGGTCGTACTCCAGCACCTGCAATGACCCTTCTATTTCCTGACACCTCATAGACGCATCATAATGGGCTTTTTCAGCGTGGAGGCACCTGGTCTGAACCTCATCCAACCTCTTTTCTGTTACGAATTCCCCCACTGTTCCTCCTGTTTCCTTGGTCCCGGGATTGTTTCCCTTGACTTCCCTTTGATTCCACTTCATTCCATGTCCCTAGTATCACATTATGGCTCCCTTGATGTTCCAGACCATTCCAGATTATTCCATACCTTGGGTTCATCATTCCATATGATTCCTATCATGATATTGCTGTACTTGACATCCCTTGATTGTTCATCAGATTCTACCTCTCCCCTTTGATGTTCCACATTGTTCTTCATTGTTCTTTCATCTTACTATACTAGGATAGGTTTCCATGACTCAGAATGCTGTACCATTGTCATATATACTCATGGACACCTGTAGATAGTTCCCCAGCTTGTCCACTTCGTCTCTACACCCAGTATACAGTGTTAGTTCTGCACAATGCAAGACCTTCTCCCTTCGACTTCTTGACCCTAGATGAGGTGGCCTGAGGTGCCTCAGACCTTAGGCTAGTTCTTGACATTTTCTGCCTCTTTTGTAGCTCATTCTGCTTGTTCCTTGGCATGATCTGCTTGGTTCTTGTTCATCTTCAAAAACCTATTTAGAAGCTCAAGGTGGGCTATGGTTGATTCCATCCTGTGGATTTTGGAGATGAGGCCTGTGATATCTTGTAGAAAATAGTCAGCAATATCAAGTGAGAGCAAAGCAACAGGTTGACAAACCTTCGAGTCCTTCGGTAGCACCAGCAGTTTCAGCTTCTGGTTCCACATTGTCCTTTCCAACACCTGTTGGCCTTGGAAGTCAGTTAGTATGCATACAAGGAATAGAAGAGTGCGATCCGTACACCTCAATATCGCACAGCATCTGATCTTCGAGAGAATCCGGGTCAACATGTTGCTCTGAATTGTCCTCTTGAACTGCATGGTAAAGATGGTTGAGATCGCGAACAAACTCGATGCGAAAACAAAATGACAAACCTTCGGTTTTGATACCATCATGCATGACTAATGTTGGTGAATTCTGTATTTCTTCAAGCCACTCTTGGGATTGGATCTGCGAGTCTTCAAACCCGCTCGCATAGAGGCTAATTGAGTGAAAAAGTGTAAGTAAAACACAAGATCCATGGTAGAATAGCATGGAAGGCATACTCTGTAAGCCTGAGTTCAGCGGCTACTGCACTGCTGCGCCGTTCACATATTTCCAACTGAGAGTCGTCCTCCTGTATTCTACAAGCTTTCTTGGGGTCTGGAGAGTTTTGAAACCCATCCAGAGATGACAAAGGACCACGGTTTTGAGGAGGGGTATGGCGGGGAAGCTGTTTGGACATGGCTGCTGAGCAGAACCGAGAGCGCTAGTGATTGTCGAGATACTGGTCGGTGGGCTACAAAGGCAAATGCAGGAGTCTGGCATGCATTTTGGAGGGAAAAACTGGCAGAGCGAAGAGGATGAGGAGGGCATTGCTGCGACGACACCGGCAGATGAGCACAGAGCGTGACAGTTTCTTCAGCTTGTGATGACGTTGGAGGGGGGGTGAAGATGGCATTCGCCCTGCCCTCAACGTCATTATTGTTCGTAATTTGTCTGTCATTCGACACCAATTCTGGCAATATACCCGACGTATTCATCTCATTGCATATCTTATCCTATCCTGACATACACATCCTACGAAGGCAGACGGGATTTTTACTGGGGCTAGACGCTAAGGCTTTGGATATAGAGACGATGACGGCAGAAGTCAACTAGCAGAGACGACAGCAGAGATGACAGAGACAGCGATCAGAGAGCAAAGGCAGATAAAGGAACTGGTCCCAATGACAAGTTAGATATATTGAAGGTAAAGAGAAACGAAGTTAGCTACTCACCTGATCCCAATGACAAGAGGTCAAGATGAGGGACCAGGTGTAAACTGTCTAGCTTATATACTGAGATATGAGTTGCACAAGAATAAAGGAAGATAATAGGGAACAAGGGAAAGACAATAGTAGTCCAGGTATGGAATAATAACGAGTCCAGAACGAGTAATTGTTGTGTATAAAAGAACAAGGAGAACAAAGGAAACAATGGACGGGATAGGTTGTGAAGACAATGTGAAAGAACAAGGATGGGAAAGGAAATGATGGGAATGATGGGAAAAGGGGAACTGGGTATCTGGTAGGTGTCAAAGTAACAAATGGGCGTCAAAGTGACAATCAGGCACTGAAAGGGGAATGGGCACTAAGAAAGGAAAAGATAGGGGGAAAAGCGGCACTTCATGACAAAGGACGCATCAAAACATTCCTGCTATGGTTCCGAATCTCCCGTACTGTTTTCAGCGTGTCCACGCGGATCAACCTGATCTGCTTCAAAATCATCCCGATATGCATTTGCACGAACGACAATTAGTGTCGGAGCAATGCCCTACCAGCACCGAATTATTCTTGGAAATCTACAAAAGGAAATTACAACGTACCAACACCTGAATCAATAAAGGTCCAGCATCAAACCAGTACTTAACTGGTAAACGATTGCCTACGACCCATACGATTATGGCGATGACAATCAGGAAGCCTGATTCGACGCTAGGAGTAAAAATGGGTCACCATGAGTCTAGGAAGACTATTTGCAATAAAAAAAACACGTACAGAACAGACACGATACTATTGAGCCGTCTGACTGCTGCTTCTCCTAGCAAATTTCTACGCGTTCGCGAGATCCAGACTAACCGTCCAGCTGAGGCAGACCATTCGAAGGTCAGTCGGGAAGTCTCAGTGGGTCAGAAACGTGGCACTTACCTATCATACCAACTAGTATCAGATTCAACACGATGTAGGCGACGAAACAGCCACTCCATACCACTACCAGTACTCGGGAGCCAGATAAGGACAGAATGGCAGTTATGATGAGCGTCACTTGCAAAGCCAGGGGTACATAAGTATCAGTCGCATATGCCAGTATTAGAAGGACCCACGGTCAACTAAGATCAACCCGAGGAGGGGCCCCACGACATACCGCTTTTTGAAGACCCAAAGAACGTAGCAACGAAAGATCTGGATACGAGACCTATCAGTACAGCCCTGAAAGCTTAGATTGCATGGGAAATTCACCCTGATGCTATCTGTTGCGATCCTGAACACAATAATCTTTTCAGAACAGAAACATCAACGCAAGAGAGCCCATTTCGTACGCCATCATCGAAAGGATGCAACATTGGCAGATGCTAATAGTACACCCATTCGTCAGTCACATTCAGCAGAAGGGAATAGAGTGAAACTTACTACAAATCATTGAGAACAACCAGCAATCTCGCGGGGAACTCCGCTCCCTCATACACCCAAAGAATATTTGCCGCGTGGATGAGATCGTCTACAAGGGAGATAGGCACGCTGATTGAAGCGAGGACAAAGAGGAGTACTAGAGTGATCTGGTAAAAGCGGAATGCAGGAAATGGTTTTCGGGATCTGAGGATAGACAGCACCCTTCGGAAGAGAAAAATATAGATGGCGTAGAGAAAAAGGTTGATCTTGGAGGTGAAGGAAGAAACCGATGAACGAATAGGCCGCATGGAGATAGGTAAAAAACACGCACCGAGTTGATAAGTAACGGAGTCACCACTACCAGTTGAAAAGTCCTGGCGAGTGTGTAACGTGGATAGGCAGACTCGTCGGACATGGTAGCTACAGCTTACCTCTGGACCAGGTATCCAACACCCTTTATATGTAGATGTACCGTAAGATCATCTTTTTACGAAGCCCAACATCGAGCATGAAATGATTAAACCTTGGGAACGCCAGGGACCAGGCAGAGGGCAGTACTTCCGGCTGTCCAATAGGCCAAGGTACGATCGGTCAGAGTAGAGGTCGACTAATCTGTAGGGCAAGCATAGAATGCGAGTATACGACGAAGGACACGGAGGACACCAAGAAAAGAGAGACGCAGAGTCGGGATATTAGGTTCAGACCTATAAGTAGCCTTAGGATAAATATGGCCTTGATATAAATCAGCATGGGTACTTACACCGGTTTAGGGAACTCACCTGATAGTCCCAGTAAACCAAAAATGGGAATAGCGAACACCAAAGCGATACCACAACCTCTGAATATGCTGCAGTTCGTTATTGTGATCGGCCATCCTGCGCGGACACAAGCTGTTATCTATCGGGTTGAAAGTCGATAGTAATGGGGTCTGGCTCCTGGATATCAGCCGGCGAGGTTTCTGACGGCGGGATACCAGAGATAAGGGCGTTAGGTGAGATAAAAGTATCTGACTCGTTCGAAGACACTCTGAGCTGAAAGAACGAATCCAGTATTTCTAAGGTGTGATGCGATAATAACTGTCGCAGGTTAACCTCTGAACCAAGCTAACCCGTAGCTGCCCTATCTTTTGTCAACGTGGTCGTCGCAGTCGCGGTTGTCGTCAATTTCAAAGCATGGTAATCCACGGGCGCTTATGTGCGACCCCACAATACCAAGCACCTTTGTTCTCACGCGCCCTCATAGGCCCTCATTTGCCTTTACACTCACGACAGTCACTCAGAAACTCCCTTGTTACCTGTGCAACGGTATGGCGCTCCTTATCATTCACGGAATGTACGCACGTGAATTGAAACTGTTATAGCTGTCCAAAGTTCCGGAGTTTTGGAAGGTACCACGAGGCCGTGAACGAAATGACAGGAAATGACCCGGTTTCTTTTCTTGCAGTCACTACATATAGGGTTCTCTTCGTTAATGTGGCGCCTCAAACAGCAAACATGACACAAGGATGGCGCACTCAAGCTTTCCAGAAGACAGTCAAGCTCAAGAAATGCTCGCAACCCTTGGGTACTTACCATCCAAAGAAGACTTGGCTCGCGAATCAATGTTACAGCCCTACCTTTTCACGACTCAGACAGCTTGGAAGAATTTCATCTCGAAGACTCGGATTTTGGCAAGGCCTCAACTTCAGACGTCGCCCTTCGCTCCAGGGTTCCGAGAGGTGAGGAGCCTTATCCATGGATTCCGAGCCTGACCACGTTTACGTTTGTATAGCTCCCACCAACTTTCGCGTACCACCCACGCTATTTCCATTTCACGATGTTCAGGAGAATACGGAACGTGATGGTGAACTGATTGGTAGGCCCAAGAATCGGGATATGGTGTAACTTGAAGCTACTCGTACGTCTCCTACTGGCCCTACAATCTACTCTGTTCACCCCCGCCTTTTTGTTGTTTCTGTTCCTCGCACTCTGGACAACTTCGTACGTATCAACACCCGGATCTGTGTTAGACACAGCGTACGAAAACATCGGAAACTCGAGGATCTGAGAAGGATGTTGGAGCTACCTGAAGATCTCATCTTGGGGGTAAAAGTCAAATTGTTATCAAGGCCAACAGCTCCTCATCTTTGTCACTTGGATCCTATCCCACCTTCATCCAATCAACTTGCACGCCCTCCGAGTTGTGAATGGACGATTTAGAACCTTTCTTACCCCCACCTTCGGATTCACCATGGAGATACGCTTTTGGCTTCGCCTCGACTCTCGGCGAGCCCGAGCTCAACACTGATACCGACACTGAAACCATGCCAGTCGAGACATCCCAATGTTCCGCGGACGTAGACAGCTGGGAGTGGGCAAGATTGTTATTCGTGGCTCTGGCGTGCGATGTAAGTGATGGACTTACGTTACGTTATTCCGATCTGCTTTAAGTTTTGCCCTCCCTCTCCCTCTTCGATGTAGGCCTGCGGCAGGGTAACGAGCCATTAAACGAGAGCGGGAGATGGTGGTGTAAAGCGTTGTTCCGTGTGAGGCTGAATGAGAAACTTTCAGGCCAAAGACTGGACACCAGACGCCTCTTATTAGAATCCTTTCATCCAGGAATAATTCAGGTGGGTCGATCTTCCGCGGAATTCTTGGTTTTTGTACCACTCACCGGGCGTATCTTGTTCATCAGTATCGTAAAACTGATTTCACAGGGTACCCATTGAATTTCATGATTCTCTGTATCTGAACACGCACTGAATCGAGACCTCATTCTCTCAGGGTAACCCTCTTTCCCGTGGCACGCGAGCTCCAAATTCGCCTCAAGGCAGAACATGCGGTATGGAGATTCATCCTGTCGCCTTCAGGTGAGCCTAAAAGTTCTGCATGACCTCCTCTTATCTTGATAGGTGATCAAGTTCTCGTTATGCCTTCCTTCGTTTTTAAGTGTCTCGATTTCTTTCCCCATCCTACCGACACCATATCCCTCCAGTCTTCTCAGAATCTTGAAATGAGGTCTTGTACCGCTTTCTTCGCTCTAACCACCGTTTTGATTCCTGCATCCTACGGTCATTTAGGCCATGAACATACTGATCAGATGCCACTAGGCTACGTTCAGTATCCGGTAGACTTTCGGCACAATGGAGAAGGTTTGTCCATCTGCTCTGCTAGGTCTATCGATGACCGAACCTACTTATACCCCGGCTCAGTCACCGCGAATGCTGTATTTTCCGGTATCACTACCTTTGCCAAACTGCCGTGGGTCCAATGCTTTGGTAAAGAAAAAGACGTCCTCTTCGACATTGCGTTCTTGGGGGTACCATTCGTGGGTCCTAACTCACTACGGGGCTGCTGCACCCATTTGTGATTCTAACTTGAAACCCCGTAGGATACGGGTACAAGTTACCGCCCCGGAGCAAGATTCGGCCCAGGTGGGCAGCCATTACCACTCTAGCACTCACATCTTTTTCTATCGCGTTCTCAGCCGGTATTCGAGCGGGATCTCGGCGTTTACCCCTTTGCGGAGGGTACAACGTCCCTCTCGACGCCAACCCCTTCAAATCCGGACTCAGAATCGTAGACTGTGGGGACATCCCAGTGACGTACGTCCTCGAATTGTCGCTGTCGCTTTGCTCTAAACGGCTATATCTTCAGGCCGTACGACAATAAATACGCAATCCAGCAGATTGAAACCGGTCACAAAGACCTTCTTCATAGGGAGCCTTTTGCTCCGTTGGGCAACGACGAGGAAGGGAGACCTCTCCAGCCTTTGTCCATTGACGGCAAGCATCACCCCCGCATCATCACCCTCGGTGGTGACCATACCATTGTCCTTCCTCTCTTACGTTCGATCTACTCCGCCTATGGGAAGATTTCTGTCATTCACTTTGATTCCCATCTTGGTGAGCTTGTATCTCTACATGGAACCCGGTGTTGCTCTATTTGCTGTCGACTAACTTCATTACCTAGATACATGGAAACCCTCCGTTTTTGGCGGTGCTCCTTCTGAGCAAGCGGCTATCAACCATGGTACTTACTTCTATTGGGCAAGCCAGGAAGGTTTGATCAAGAACGGCTCATCAATTGCAAGTGCCTTTTGCTCCCATTTCCCACTCCTCCGTCTCGTTATCATCCTAGCTAATTGTTGTCGTCTAGCACGGGGCCATCCGCACCACCTTGTCGAGCTTGGATGACTACGACAACGACGATGCTTCCGGGTTCCAGCGAATTGAAGCTCGCGAGATCGACACGATCGGTAGGGGCTCCCAAACCTTGTCCAGAAGATCTTTATCTACTCACGGTCGTAGGCACGGAGGGCATCATCAAAAAGATTCGCGAGACGGTCGGCAATAATCCTGTCTATCTTTCCATCGATGTGAGTCGGACCGTGTACTCCTTCGTGTTTGCATGTAAACTGACCAGTGGCGCTTTCCATCTAAATAGATCGATTCAATCGATCCTGCATTTGCTCCAGCCACTGGAACCCCGGAAACAGGCGGTTGGACGACACGTGAGCTAAGGGCTATCCTACGAGGCTTGGATGGTCTTCATATCGTCTCCGCCGACATTGTTGAGGTGGCGCCAGCGTATGACACGAACGCTGAGTTGACTACCATGGCTGCTGCCGATGTAAGTCTAATCAATCCGTCTGCTTCATGAGTCTTCGCTCAATAGCTTGTAATACTCTTCCGACCTCGTAGGTTCTTTTCGAGGTCTTGACTGTTATGACAAAGACGCCTTTAGATAAAGTGGATAAGAACTAGACCGGTTCCAAGCTACAAAACAACGTCCTTTCTGGACGAAGGCCGCGAAGCTGGACAGGCGATCCAACTCTCGATCGCTCGCTAGAGCTATCCATCGCCCTGTGATTGAATCCTTACCTTGTTCGTATGTGAACCTCCATCATTCTCTACCATCCCGACGAAAGATTGAATGACTGATAAATACCCAAAACAATACACGATTCATTTTGTACTCAAAGTCGCCCCCCTCAAATCAAGAACCCCACCTGGTCGCCGGGATACCGACTATCTGAAATCTTGGACTATTCTTCTCTGAGTCCGATTAGGCAACTTTCCGGGTTCTTGTTTCTTGAGGCCGAGTTGAAGCTTCAATTTTCCGTGCAACGCCACATTCTTTACTTATCTTGATTCCTGATTCCCCGCCGGCTTGGTTTGATTTTTTTTGAGCTGAACCGTTTTTTTTTCTCAAGTAGATACCTTACGGTCGAGCAACGAGGAGGGGGCTCAGTATTTGGGTCCCCATGCAAACCTTCTTCCTCAGTTCTAAGCCAGCCTTCACCGGGCACCGGTCACCCATAGTTCGGAATTGATTGAAACAAAGCGAGGTTTGATACAGAATGTTTTACGGGGGCTTAACACACTCAGAAGGATCTTCCTGACGATGGTGCCCAATCCCCAAACTGATCGGGGCGTGCCGCGGTTGCGAATCCAACGCAACCGATGTCATTATCACCATTTACGACAAGACAAGTGACGCTCTCCAAATGGTTCGATGGCGTAGTTGGTTATCGTATCTGGCTAACATACGAAAGGTGGGACTGTTTTGAACAGAAGGTCCCCAGTCCGAGCCTGGGTCGAATCATTTCCCTGTGATGGTCTCGCTTTTTTTTCGTGGGCAATGCGAAAAAGAAAGAAGAGGCTGTAGGATCACAGCATTGACTCGAGTTAATTCGAGGCACAAGCTAGAACTGGGACTTCCGTGTGCGGATGCGGATGACCAATTGTGCATATTGAACCGGATGGAGCAATGAGCAATAAGCATGTACCCCACCCCCGCGCCTCGGGTGTAAAAGGTAAACAAACCAAGTACGGCGAGTGGTGGTGTACGTATGAGATGGGAGAGAAGAATATATGAGGTATGGCCTTCTGATGAGCTTGAAGCCATGACCCATAGGTGTGTTGACGCATCCGTGAATCATGTGTAGATGACAGCAAGGTAAGGTATGGAATAGGACAAGAAAATCATTTTTCGATGCGGCAGCGTTGGCATCAGGCGATGACAGTTCGTGCGAAAAAGGTACCGGTAGCGCTTATTGGTCCTCCCCCTTTTCCCCCTGCACTCCCATGACAGCGACCAAGCCTCAAGGACAGATTCCATTTACGTCTTGACTTTGAACGTGATGCATCAAATCTCAAAGCTCGAGTTGAGCCCAATTCCCAAGACGAGATTATCATGTACGCAACAGCGGTATTTAGAAGTCATTCAATTTATAAACCGGGCCGCATTGAGGTCGAAGTTCGAGAGGCGAAGGCTGTAGAATAATTGTAGTGAGCTAGCGAGGGAGTATGACTGGTGTCCTTGCCTATTGCCCAGCATCTGTGCTCACTGATGAGTGTACCCAGAATCTTTGCAGTGGACTGGTCGTTTAATTACACTCGGTCGAGGGAGTCAAATCCAAGACTCACAGCGTGTATTCATCAGGAAGAGATGTCAACTCACACAATCCTGCAGCACACCAGTATTCTGTGGCTCGTCAACTGCTAAAACAACAATAGGGTATCTGACAATGAAGACGGCGCCTGGTCCCACCACTACAAAATGGCGAGACAATCCACTGAAACGGTCAGTCCCACTCATATTGGTTTATTGCACAACGAGATTGACTCGTAACACAGATTCTATTCGATTCATGTTAAACGCGTTCCTCTCTGCCGGAATAGTGTAATAAAAGGTTTTCGGCCAGTCTTGGTCGCTTAGGGGCTCTAAACATATGTCTACCAGACGCAACGACTTTGGTACGGTAACATCCAGCATCTTCTTAGCCTCCGGAGAACAAGCTATCAGTCCGGACCACTACGGACAAGTTTCCCGTTTACCGGCGATTGGCAACCGAACAGGAAGGATTCTGGATGAAGGAGCCACCTTAGCCTTATGTGCTCGTATGGTGTATCGGGATATCTGATTACCCATTCGAGCTAGTCTCATGAATCGGAAACTCCCTATAGGGTATTCGGACCTCATGAGGCTTGCCACTTCCTCGGAATTAAAGGGCAAAGCGGTAGAAGAAGGCCAAATGGGCGCACATGCAGGTATATTGCCCAAATACGAACATTTGCTCAATTGAAACCTCTGAGGCCGCCAGCTACAAAAGCTGACATCTTCCAAGACAGCATGTAGGGCTTAGGCCTGAATACGAATGGCAAGCCCGCTTCTGCCAACACCCTAGCCCCACCCCACGTACCTTGATTTCGTCAATACACCCCTATCGAAAGTCCATCGTATCAAATACCTGGATGGTGCCATTCTCGAAGAGGAATCAACGTGAGTTTATATCAAAGGAATAAGAATAGGAGAACCTGCACTTGGTCCCGTTTTAGAACGGCGGGGTTCTGTAGTCGACATAGCTAGCCACAATGCTCCGTCCTACCGTCTACGGGCGACTAGGACCATACCGTTCGATCCGTATCAATCGGGTTGAACGCTCTCCGGGAAATCATAGCTAGCCGGAATTTTCATCCTGTATTCATGCTACCACTTAGGCCGTCTCAAAGCGACCCGTGAGATGCCGAAAAGTCAGGCATCGCGGATAATTGATCTAACGGTCAGGTCCTTGAGAACTCTCTTTCGTGGGGTGGGCGGGACCTCGCAAGTCCCGGCAAGCGAAACCGACGTACAATCACCACTAAGTATCACAGTCGGTCGGAGCTCGTATAGGTGGCGCATCATTGGATGCCCGATGGACAACTCGAAGGTGCGTGACAGCGTTAAAGGAAATGCCTCGAGCGTTTCTTGGGAACGAAGACTCAGCATTGGGATGGACACAGTCCCACTCGATATACCTCAAACAAGGCTTCCACGAATGAAACTGCACTCTTGGTATAGGCTACTTGTTGACCCTTCCTCGTTCTCTCCATCGCTGAGATTTAGTACCTTTCTGCAGTTGGCCCATATGAAGATTGCCATCAACTGGCCCAGGCTCTCGCTGGTTAGCACGTACCGGTTCTCCTGAGTGGCGTGATTGATTATTTTTTGTCAAGTCAGCCCCCACCATCTCAGCATATCTCTAGAAGACCGCCGACCACTAGTGGCACTCCCAAACAGCACAAAACGACAGGGAGTCGTTGGCATAAATACTGGAAGCAAGGTCAGCCTTCTTCAGCACACCAATACTACTACTTCTACGTATCTGAACACTTTCCACACCAGTGAGTCGTATCTATTCTTTCGGAGTAGTCAATGCAGTGAGCTGATCGTCTGCTAAACAGCCACAATCATGAAGCTCACTATTGGAATCCTCGCCGTCGTCCTCCAAATTGCCAGTGTTCACTCCGTCGCAGTAGCCTCAGCAGATGCGACTGAAGAGTGTGGCTCTCTCGGCGTTCTTAACGTCGACCTCAGTAACCTCCCCGAGGGTATGACCCCAAGCGACGTTCGCAAGTGTGCAGATCATCCCCTCGGTAGTAAACCCCGCAAGAATGCTCAATGGGAATCCTTGGCCCCAATGGAGGACTCCGAGAGCGACCTGTCCAATCGTTCCAACATCATCGAGGGCAGGGCTGCCCAGAAATGCTACTATGACGCCCCGTACGGCTGCACCGACGGGTATTGCTGGAAGGCCTGTGGCGCGTCTGGGAGTGGTCAGTGGTGCTGGACTGCTGGAGGTGACGGTTCCGGCCCGTGGTTGACCTGCAGCAGGTATACTGATTGCAACCGCAATGCCGCTTGCGGGAAAGGCAATAATTGCGGGTCTTGTGGGTGCAGTTGCCACTAGATTTTCAAGAAGGAGGAGGAGAGTGGAGGCGTGAAAGTTTCCGATGCCGAACAAGTAGGTTTGGTATGCCGGCGAGTGACGACCGGGCTCTGAGCCACCTTCCAAGTACGATGCTTTCAGAAGTTTGCTTCGAAGAATAACAATGAAAATCACTTGAATATTACATAGTCGAGTACACGAGGAGATATGTACGATACGTTTATAGGCTGATTCATGCCGGGAAAACAACAGTATTCACATCTCATTTGCCCGTTGGAGAACTCACTAAATTCAACAAATCACACACCACGGCATCCGCCGAACTACATGCCAAATCGATCCCTTTTCCCGCATTCCTCTACCAACCAACAGAACACACTCTTCCTCACGTCGTCCCGAGCGAGCGGCCCAAAATTAACTCAAGATTTTCTCAAGTTTCTCTTTCCGCAATTGATCACAAAGTCGAGCAACGCATCTCGATCGTCAAGGACAACGCCCTCCCGAATTGAGCTCCTCCAATCGGGGACATAACAGCGGTGCTGAGCCCGAGTCCAGCCTAGCCGGCAAACCCTCTCATGAGATCCTGTCCAGCCAATCCCTCCGCCAGGGCCGAATTCACCCAGCTTGGTCTTGGTGGCGGCTTCCAAGAAATTTCGCAGAAGTACCTAAAACATGTTTTCTCTTCCTTATCGTCTGGTGATTTAGTATATCCCAGATTGAACGACACAAGGGTGTTCCAGCTGTTGAAGGACCCTTATAATCGCCTCCATCGCGATTAAGCTAGGTAGGAATATCGAAGGTTTGTGCGACAGCTGGTGGGAACATCGGATAGATAGTCGGAGGAGCCGGCATGACATCCGAAGTAGTAGTCGAGATGTCTGTGATGGGGGTAAAAAACATATATACGAATGAAAAGTGGTGCGCTGTCGTTCGTCGTCGGAACAAATTCCGCTGGCTCAGTTGCAATCGAAAGCCTCGGTACGGTACTTACAAAGAAAAGGGTGGCGTGTGAACTGAGACGAAAGTGGACTCCGTGTTGTCTTTGAAGGTAGAAACTTAGATCATTACTCTCCCGGCTGTTCATCAGGAGTCAGGCATCCAAGTCGTTGGTAGGCCACGCGAATCGTGATCAAGATGTTCCCAACCCACACCGCGACGGCATGATCGATGATCGTTGGATCTCATGTCCGTCGAAGTAGATCTTATTGTTTTTACATTGAAAGCTTCCTCAAAACACACTACAAAAGGGTGAGCGGGGCGTGTCGGATGCGAATGTTAAACATTGAACCATACTTACCTCCAGTCCAAAGCCAAGGCCAAGGCCATAACTGATAAAGATCTTTTTAACGGTTCGATGGCGTAGTTGCCCTTGTTACACAGAAGGTCCCCCGTTCGAACCTGGGTCGAATCAATTTTTTACACAGCTGTAAGTTATTTTTTCTTCGCCGCCCTTGAACCCGAAAAGAGAGAAAAAAGAAAAAAAGAAAAAGTTAACGCAGAACTGGTAAGTGATTCGACCCAGGCTCGAACTGGGGACCTTCTGTGCTGTAGACGTATCTGCCTGGAATATGTTAGACAGATGCGATAACCAACTACGCCATCGAACCAGATGATAAAAGGGGTTAGGTGCTAGGCTATAACTCGTGGACTCGGGGAGATGTCGGGAGAAGGTGGACACTGGACCTGCGTGAAATTTGGATCAGGATGATGTCGACACGTATGGAGGTAATTCCAATATCTGGGAGTTTGGTATTGGGTGCACGGGGGACGAGGTATGTAGGTGGGGGTATACACGCACGAGGAGTCGTGCTCCCCATAACCATTTCTGTTCTATTAACAAGATGATGTCGACACGTACGTCTATTTCTCCAATTTCTGGGAGTTATTTGGGTGCACGGGAACGAGATGAATTATAATGTCGCCACGTAGGTTGGGGGTATTACTATACACGCACGAGTCGCGAAGGATGATCTCCAAATTCCTGTTATGGGAGGTATTATGGGAATGGGTGCACGCGAACGAGATAATGTCGCCACGCTCGGCGAGTGGTAGCGTGGAAGAGAGGAAGATACGAGGTAAGAGATATTCTGGTCTTTTGAAGCCATGGCCCACTGCGGGTGTACGGTGTTGACGCACCCGTGAATCATGTGGTTTGTCGGGTTCGTCTCCGTAGTAGTAGTACTCACTTTATAGCTTCCAAGTTGTTAGGAGATTATGTGATTGACATTTTCCAAACCGGTACCGCGATGGCTAATCGAAATCGTTGGTCCTTGGATTTCACTCTATTCTGCTAGCACTCATGACTTGACGAAATCTTGAGACGATGTAAGATATACTCAGTCGAAACCCTCGAGATTGAGAGTATTCCGTGCCTATCTTGTTTCGGAAACGTTGAATTACACGCCTCGGTCCAGATTTCTCGTTCCTTACTCTCTTGCACCATTGAGTATGAGTAAGGGTACTGGACAAACCCAGGTAAAGAGTTACTGTTTGAAGGTAGGAAGTACGATGGCCACAGCCATTTGTTCATTATCCACCTCTTTCTTCTCCCTTCCCTTCCTTTTATTACGCATCCTTACAATGACGGCTTCCGAAAGATTGTATATTTGTCGCGGCCGGTACTATTGGACATTGGGCTACAGTTGATGCAGTCCATCTAACATCTAACGGTTCGATGGCGTAGTTGGTTATCGCATCTGTCTAACATCCACTGTTGCACAGAAGGTCCCCAGTTCGAGCCTGGGTCGAATCAATATATGAAAGCCTTGACGATTTTTTGATTCTTTTTGTTTTTCGTTGTTTTTGCCGTGTGAAGTCCCTATCCAGTATCCACATGAACGGATGGATTGTAGAGCGGGAAGGAAGGGCGGCGGTAAAAAAAAACAAAAACAAAAACAAAAAGAATCAAAAAATCGTCAAGCCCTTCAAATATTGATTCGACCCAGGCTCGAACTGGGGACCTTCTGTGCTGTAGATATATCAGCCTGGAATATGTTAGACAGATGCGATAACCAACTACGCCATCGAACCAGATGATAAAGGAACTTCAGGTGTTGATATTGACCTGTCCCCGTCGGGAGAAGGTATGATGTCGACACGTGGAGGTAGCTCTCCAATTATTGGGTGCAATGTACATTGTAGGTGGGGGGGTATACACGCACGAGGAGTTCGTGCTCCCCAATTTCGGCTCTCCGATATTCAATATCTGGGAGTTATTACTAGTAGGTGCAATAATGGCGCCATGTAGGTGGAGGTATATACGCACGAGTCGTGCTCTCCGTTCTATTGCAGGATGATGTCGACACGTACGTCTTCTGGGAGTTATTAGGTGCACGGGAACGAGATGAATTATAATGTCGCCACGTAGGTTGGGGGGTGTACATGCACGAGTCGCGAAGCGTGATCCCCAAATTTCTGTTATGGGAGGTATAACAGGTGCACGGGAACGAGATAATGTCGCCACGTTGACTTGGTACACACGAGCCTCGGGAACGTGGAGGTAGAGGGAGTCGTCGTGATCTTGCTATTTCTGTTATGGGAGGTAAGATAGTCTGATCACACTACTCTGATTGCGGAGGGAAGGTATCCTGGGTCCGGTTCCGTTATACACGTAAAGTAGATTCATTCATTCGGTACTTGTTGTTTCTGATTCTTCGGATGATGATGCAATTTACCGATAGCTAATACTAAATAGCTTCAAACTCCCGCCAGCGGCCAGCGAACAGTGTAGACGGTGAACACGATAAATTCAGGCCTGCGGCCTCGGAATATGAGGAGGATAGATAATTAAGGCCCAGGGACCTAGACTAGGCCAGACCGCTCGCCACCATTTTCGTGAGTGAGGCGTTGTTGAAAATGCCGAAAGCCGTGATTGAATTATGAATGATGAGAGCGAGATGGGGAAGCCCGGGGTCCTTTACACGGCTCGGTATCGGCTGATGGGTTGGGTGGGGGTGGAGTAGACGATGTAGTGTCGTTAGAGGGGGGAAGTACGCAGTGTTGGCCACCTTGCAGACGAATTTTTGGAGGTGGTTTGTAGCGCAAAGGGGACGATCAACGCCGTTGAAGAGTGAGGGTCGCCGAGGGCCTAGACCGTCGGCACGGAATACTGCAATACACTCCGTGAAGCACTCTGATCAGGGATCAGGCACCGGAGTGGAATGCGTAAGTATGACATCACACTATAGCCTTGCTGTCTCCGAAACTCCGGTCCCCTCTCACATTCTCAGCTACTTTTTCGCTCGTTTCGTCCTCGTTTCGTCTTTCCCTCTTTCGTACTGCCAAGGTTCTTTTTTGGGCGGGGGCCATCGATATAGGCTCGCTTGCGACGGACCTCCTGTTTCACTCTCGTCTCCCTTGCTCCCTCTGGGCTCCTGTGTGGGTGCGCAAAGACTCCACATTGTCGCTCCACACATTGTCAAGTGTTCCAGCTGTCGGCGTCATCCCCAACAACTTGTCCTTTACCCACTACCACTAACAGTCCAGACCCATCCGCCTTTCGCCCATGATGATCCGTTTCGACAACCTCCCCCCAGAAGTCATGCAGGCAATGTGCACGCCCATGCACCTCGTCCTCTCCGTTCCACCTTCGGGTCCAGTCTCTCGCACATCATCGTCATCAACCAAATCACCATACCCAACGCCCCCTTCCTCCGGTACCCCATCCCCTTCGTTGCCCGGTACACCTCTCCCCCACGGCGTCGGCAGCCTTTACCTAGGTTCCCTAAGCGCCATCGAAGACCCCAGCATCCTCCGTGATCACCGGGTCAGCGTCGTCGTCCAGGTCATAGACGCTCCCTGGATCCCGCCGTTGGACGAAAAAGAGTTTACATGCTATAAGATCCCCATTCTCGATGCCTCTAGTGTCGATTTGAAACCCTACCTCGAGGGTGTGTGTGGGTTTATTGATGGGCAGGTGAAGAGCGGCAAGGGGGTTTTGGTTCATTGTCAGCAGGTGCGTTTGGCTGGCTGGTGTCGTGTGCCCGTCGTTGACAGTGTTGTGTAGGGCGTATCCCGCTCGACGGCGATTGTGATTGCGTATCTCATCCGATATCGTAACATGTCGTATGACGAGGCTTTCCAGTTCGTTCTCCAGAAGAGGCCTTGTGCCAAGCCGAACGAAGGGTTCGTTAGGGCTCTTAGGGATTGGGATGCGTTGTGTAGGAAGATGAGGGAGGGGAATGCGAAGCCTGTCAGGCCGGAGATGCCCAGGAGGTTCACCAGTTAGACGGTAGACGTCTGATGGTGCGTTTTCTTTTCTTTCATCGTCGTATGTGCTGTGCGCTGACGTTTTTCCTTTTCCTTAGAGCTCAACAAAATACCAATCCCAATACAACATTGAAAACTTCAACAAACGAACCGACTGCAAATCGATATGATTCCCTGTTCCGTTCTATACATCCCATCGTTTCTCTCTATTTATCCCACTCACACACGATCTCCATATCATATCATATCATATTATCAGAAAAACCCCCAGCATTATAGTATATCATGTTTCCCCCCTTCTTTCTTGGTATTTATCACGTTCCGTCGCCTTAAAACCTACATCCTACATATCTATCATCTTCCTGCATACTACATATACTGTCCTCTTCGTCTCGTCCTCCTCGTCGTCTTCTGTGTGTATGTAACTGTACTTAACATGGTCATGGTCTTCTTCCATCGTGTTCCATATTCATGTCACAACCCAACCAACCACCTGGTTCGATGGCGTAGTTGGTTATCGCATCTGTCTAACATCACTGCTTTCATCTCCTTGGTCCCAGTTCGAGCCTGGGTCGAATCACTTTCCAAGTTCAGGACTATACTGTTTTTTTTTTTGTTTCATCTTATTTTGCTCAAATACAGAAGAAGGAAGGAAGGAACGAACGAAGAAAAAGGTCTACCCCAAAAAATTGATTCGACCCAGGCTCGAACTGGGGACCTTCTGTGTAACGCTGAACGAGTCCAATACATGTTAGACAGATGCGATAACCAACTACGCCATCGAACCGTTTGGAATTTGGAGAGAGTAGTATAGGTTATACATGTCGTAGTCGAAGGCTACCATTCAAACCACAGTCAGGGATCTTAATTACCTCTTAAAGTCCAACAATCCGAGATCCTGATTCTTGACCAAAAAAAAAAAAATCCGAGTATGCAAGCTCTTCCGAGATAGGGCTTCGAGATACCGATCAATCTTCACGCGTCATTTGGAATGCCCGCTGATTCTGGATTCTAGAACCAAAAAAAAATGGTCTACTATTTTTCCTCTGGAGCGTGGGACGGAAAACATTCGTACCGGGTCTGACCTAGGGTCTCCGAGTCAATGTTCGCGAGGGTGTGGAGGATTATGTGTGAGAACGAAGATGCTCGATGTTCGATGTATTTGTACATAAGCGCCCCGGGCCCGTGGATTACCACACCAGCGAAAGTCTGACGACCTGACCAGCGCCTTGTGGCGCTGGCAGGTAGACGTTAGTCTGGTAGAGGTTTGTCGGTGTCTGTAGAAGCTGTATAAGAATAAGAACACATGAACATTGGGTGAGCACGTACCGTTAGACTAGATAGTGCTAGCGACTGCGTGGCAAGATGTGAATAGACTGGTCACGACTGGAAAGGGCATTGTCAGACACTGAAAAGGCCTCGTTAGATTGACCTTACCTCACAAGAGGCTGACTAGGCACTGGTTAGGCTGTATTAAAGGAATGGGAGATCACCACAGAAGATTATAATTGCCATATCACGGTTGCGAGAGAGGAGGTGGTCCCCAGATCGTTGGGCATATGGCAATGAGATGGCCAGGACTCGTCGGATTGAACGGACGTCACCATGAACTTCTCAGCGCAAGCGCCTCGGCGGCTGCACGGAAATATTTGCCGGGGTCCGGATTTGCCGTAATCCGGGTAGGGCCGTGCATCCGGCAAGGCGCTTGCGCTGAAATCTCTGTTTGGCCCTCCAAACAAGGACCACGCGTGCACTCTTAGGCGCCGTCTGCCTCTCTTGACATTCGACCCCCACCACTGTCAACGAGTTGGTCACCGAAGGCTGGTCAAGGTCAACACCGGAGGATATAAACAAGTTTCGGTGGAAAATCAAGGGTTCTGGGTCATGGGTGAGTCATTACTTTGCCTTTGGGCGGAGATGTACAACGGTGAGCTGACCCTTTTCTCTACGTTACCTCCAGTGTTCTCGCCCTCAACGTCGACTTGATACTAGCACAACTCCACTCCAGGTTTATGTTCCACCGATACGTCACCATCGCCGTCATATGATTGCTCAACTTTTGCCAGCCGCCGCTCGGACCACCTCCCTGGTTTGCCCTCAACATTGAGCTCGTCCACAACACTGAACGCCGAACTGCAGAAAAGGAAACGGATCGGGTGGTACGTCATCGGCGTCACCACCGCAACACTTTCCTGAACGCACGGACCAACTCTGACTTCTGGGATATATAAACCCGACACCATCCCTATCTCGTTCGTCCTTCCTTCCCTCCCTTCCCCCCATCATGGCCCTCCCCCCTTCACTACAACGGATACAGATTTTCCATGGACACCCTTTCAGGAAGGTCACTTCTATTCCACCTTGGCACCTCAAACATATCATATTTCGTCGTGCATCCTTGAACTGTATTGAAGAGGTTCGTCGACACGGCTACGTGTCACCACTATAGCTAATGTTTACGTTCGTAGGACTGCCGACATCATACATGAGCTAGAGAGACATGGACTTGCGTGGGTTCGTGTGTCTGCTCACTTTTCTAGTAACGCAAACTGACTATATGCGCTCGGTTCATAGGTTGAACGACTGATTATTGACGATTCACTCCCGCCTCAATGCCCGCGTCATACCTATTGTCCTGGCTCGCCGCCACCCCGTCAACCTCGGCACTTTTGACCAAGGTATGTTCTCCTAGTTGTCGGTCGTTGACACAACTAGCTGAAACCTTGATTTGTTAGAATCAATGTCGGGGAAGTTGACCGCGAGAGTGAATGGGTTAGGCATAGAGCCGTATAGTTTCATGTAATCATATAGATTCGATAATATATCCCATTGTGTTACTTTACATGTCTATGGTGTGATGGAGAAGATACATTAGTGCTCGTAAAACTGGGGGTGTCTTACCTTACTTGTAAGCCTGATAGCGTCTGATAGTCGTTGCTTGATCTGAGCTTGTCTTGTCACAGCACATGAATCTTGTGGGACCTTATGGGCACTGACCAGTCTTGCGACAGCTTATCAACTTTGAAAATTCTCGTATGCGCCTTTCAGTTACTGACAAGCAAACACTATTCTAACGTGATATTATAGGAACACGGAATTCTAACGATCCTTGCCAGGGTCCGCAAGTCTACGAGCAGATTTCCGAAAAGGAAAAACACCTGAGACCATCCTCAGGCTCGTTAGACTTGGGGACCCTGGTGGCACCTTTTGGGCCTGGTCAGTTGCTGGCCAGGTCCTCAGACTTCCGCTGGTGCAACGTTTTGACAACGACCACGACCGGCGAGGGAAAGGACACACGACTTGATTCAAAAGGTTCAATATACAACATTCAATTTGTGAGTTTGATTATCATTATTTAGACCATGAAGTACTGTGATTCATTCTTTCATACTCAGAGTCAGTCAATCCGTGACGGTCTTCTTCGCGAGCGACGAGTAAATCTATCCACATCCGTTACAACTTTCATCTCACCTGTCGCTGTTATCTCTGGCAGTACTCTCGCTGGGCCCATACTCAAGAATCACACTTTTGTACGTTTTAACGCAGGAGGGCCGAGCAACAATCACGAGCATGGACAGCATTGAGAAGTGCTGCAACTTTAGCAGCCGAGGGAACTAGAAGGCGAATGCTGGTCGAGTAGGTGGGGTTGGGGGGCTACTTCAATCCCGGTCTGGTGATTTATTCAAGCGCTGGTTTAGAAGGATTGTGTCGATGCACAGCAAGTGCCAATTATATAGCCTCCCAACGACTTGGTACGTCGAAAATGGCATGATACCTAGACGACCAGAATAATGATCAGGCAGATTCCCCACGCAAAAGGGGATAACTCATAAACCCCACAGCTGTCCCCCAATCATATGCTTAAGCGCTCATCCCCGTCGTCCCAATTACAGCTCAAACATCTCAGCCCGATCTCCTCTATTATCCATACTCTCAGCCAAAGTCCTCGAGGCATCCAAATCCAGCAATGTCTCGAAGCCTAAAAAACATTCTCAAAAGAACCGTATTTTGCTGATCTCACCGAGAGGAGTGTTTGTGAAACCGGGCACGCTCGTAGTAAACTCGAAACATACGTCATGCGCAACTTCAAGTTCTATACCGGTCCGCGTACAACAATGTACATATCCAGTCCAAATACGATTCGACGGTAGTGTTTGGTTGGTACTAATTTCATATTCGCTATGAGAATGCTCGATAAATCACTCGAAATAGAGGCAATCCCGACGTCCCTTTGGAAGTTTGAGAGATTGCGATTGGCGTGCCTGTAAGAGTGCTGACGACCACGTTTTCAAGCACACCAGTGAGCAGTGTTCCCTCGTTCTGTATAGTCCGTGCCACCTCCTCGACGAATCGTGACCTTTGTTGTGAACTGACGAAACAGACTTCGAGCTTGTCCCCGTTGCCTTCCGAAATTGTCGCATGCTCTATCTCTGTGTATGGTAGTATCTTCAATGTTGATGTGATGCCCAAGTTGGCTTTCGTGATTGGAGAGAGAAGCCTGGCAAGCTCGGGCATGTCGTGAGGTACTGCACGCTGCGTGGACCCCGATGCGATCAGGGTAATGCAACCCAAACGCAAAAGGGATATTTTCCTGTTTTTCCCGCTCTTTGGGAGGACAATCACCCAATCATCCTCGAAAAATGGGTTCAAATAGTTGTAACGCCAGCGCGTGTCGCCGTCTTGCCCCGGGGTCAGCTTAGGTAGTGTTAAGTAAAGCCAGACAATGGTGCTTCAGTACCGTTACCACATACCTTCGGCCTCAAGGGGATACATATACCCTGTAACCAGATCACGTTGTTAATGAGCATCTCAAACAAGTGAGTATAGAATTTTTGGCGTTTGGCAGCGAGCCGTCCCCAGTGTTTGCCATAGTACCACCTGAGAAAGTGTGATAAACAGCTCGAAACAATCACGACATAGTGTAGAAGCCTTATCACCTATCAATGTCACTTCCTCGGATGGTTAGGCCGCCGTGACGACTTGGGGGGTAAATGCACGAGGTGAGGAGGCTCCATGGATATTCCTCCGACTTGAGTCTTTCGAATGCTTTCTTAGAGCATTCCCTGTACGGATGGGTGCCGGTGAGCCTGCGGTCAATTCTAGAGGATGAAGAAACATACCGGTCGAGTATCATATTCAAGTACCCGTACAGGTCAAAATCAGTGACGGCAGATACGAGCTCCTCACTAGGAGTGTAATGTTTCTCCGAAGAAGTGAGTAGCCCTCGAACTAAGCTCCATGGGTTGAGTGACCGCAATTCCAAACCCCGGTCAGCAATATCTATCGGCTCTCCTCTGCGATACCGATGAATCTTGCGTCCGAGAGTGAAGATCAAGCCAGAGGAGAATTGATCGAGATAGGAGATTTCACTGAGCGGCTCGACGTGAAACTCATGTGAACGTCGAGCTTCACCCAAGAAGTCCGTGAATGAGGTGTGAAGGATTGAAATGTCCTCCGTCTGACCGACCGGTGGGACGTGAAGGACAGAACGTAATTGAGAAAGGAAGGTATTACATTGATCCGAGTCGATCCTGAGAAGGGCTGCAATGAGGTCCTGGCTCCTACTTCGTTCGGTGTCCGTGGGGAGTTCTTTGGGATGGGGGGTGATCATGAGTCGTAGGAAAGGAAGCAGCAACCGCTTGTGGAAATCACCACGGCCGAAGCGTCGGAGAACGGCGTGATACAACTGGTCGAGATCACTGAGGTCGGGGTGAGATGCAGTTTGATCTGTGTGGAGGACGATATCCAGTCGTTCCTGCAAATCCGCCATTGAGGGATTGTTCAGAGTGATGTATTTCATCACCGTCACGACATAGATGAAATGTCCGTCTGCCTTCCCAACGAGCTTCCCAATCGCTCGTTCCCCTGGCCATAGGCCTCCTCCCGCCAGCATCATCTCGGGTTGTGAGTCGCAAATGTTGGCGAACTGCTTCTTAAGATATCTTGTGATGTCATCGTCTACTTCAGCGTTGAAATAGCGCATATTCACAGGATGGTGGGGGAGAATACCCTTCTGAAAGAAGCTGTTGATTGTGTTTTCAGGACGGCTGAAGATCAGGAAATAGAGGGGAAGGGGCAAGTCGGCGGAAGTGGCGTTTCGGATGATGGATAACAACACCTCTTGTGCATGACTGGGACTGGTGGTACCGGATCCACCCATGCACTCATCGAATCCGTCAATGACAACCAGCCTGGGCAATGTCTTCCATTTTTTTGCGTTGATCCGGGCACACGGCTGCTGAATCAATGTCTGAAATTGTCCCTCCAGGTTCATCTCCTCGAGCCTGCTCGTACTCTGGCGAACAGCACTGTCAATAAACGGTGTCAGCCCAGCACTTTGTAGCTCTGGCAATGTCGCGAGCTGGTGAGCAATGGTGGGGAAGAAATGATCCAAGGTAGACCGCTGTGGGTCGTTTCGCCAGAAGAAGAAGCTGGCCGCTAATTGGGATTTCCGACGAGTTATCTCGCAAATAGTCTGAGCAACTGCCGTTTTACCCACCCCCGCTCCTCCGTGAACCCAACATGCGCGATGTTTCTTCGTTGGATCCTCAATCCACTGACTCAACTCCTGGATAATGGCGACCCTGGTTCCCTCCAGAACTCCAGTTCGAGTATTTTGGGAGCCAGAAGAGTGCAAGGCGTTGGGAGAGATAGAGTCACCAAGGATATCAATGCCAGAGCGGCCGGGACCTTCGAACGTTTCTTTAGATAGTTATCAGCGAGCGGTAGGAGCTACTGACCGGGAGAGTCGTTGTAAAAATTGCTGACCGTGCTATTGTTGTAGGTCGCGTTCCGATCGCCATAATTGTTCGTGTTAAACTCCTTGAAATTGGCTTTGTTCGATGAAAGGTTGGTATTCATGCTGGAAGGTAGCAGTGTGATGACATGGAAGGGTAGCTCAAATCGGTGGGCGGCACAAAGACGCCAGTTGCATTTTCTACTAGCAGGTCCTTCCCGTGGTTGCTGTCCAATCCTGACAGCGGCGTTGTGAGCGCATAGCAGCTTGGGACAAACTTGGGGTCCGATCGTTCATTCCACCTGGAAACCTAGTTGAAGTCCAATTACAATACTCCACGGCGGAAACGGCGTGAAGAGCGATCCTGGAGGTCATAGCCTGTTTGGCCTCGAAACTGAATTGCGCTCTATCTAAGCTCTGTCAGTGATCGCGCGAAAAGCACTGCCGGAGGGCATAAACTTCCGAAGCTGAGTGCTTCAATCACAATTGGAGTATCGCATTTAAGATCTTTACCGTTGCAGCTTGAAAAATTGCTGGTCGTTGTCGAAGGGCAATGTTGATTATCGTCGTCACGCCACTGGTTGTTTGTTTTTTTGGCGCAGATCCAGCCACGTTTGTGTAGCGCTGTAATCTTTCAACACGGTACCACCTTCAACGGACCATCTGGTATACTTGGATTCTCCATTGGAGCACAAGCGCGGCTGTAAAATATGACAAGGTTTGTTTGAACCTCGCCGGTCGGAACATACAATTTTGGTTCGACCGTTTATACCATCACTATATCAGCCACAGGGCTCGTTATTATGTATCTACCACTAGAACAACAATACGATAAGGGGCCTATCTAAAGTAGCGTTCCACATGTACGCTACTGTACGCTACTGGTACGCTAGTGAACGCTACTGGTACTTCAATTTCACATTTTGATGTGCGAGGGACGCCAAGTGATGAATTAGCATAGCCACCCACTCCGTGTAGGCTGCCTCTCGCCACTTCGGAATACTTCTCCTCTTTGTCGATAGAAAATCTAGCTTTGCCACTTCACCATAGTAACAAAACTCCTGGCGTGCCACTCGATTACGAACTTTTCCAACTGCCGCCCTTCGGGAGGTAGTGTACTTCTACGGGTCTTCGATATGTCAGAACCAACGGGTGTGCAGAGATTGCTCGACTGATTATTCTGACTGTTGGCGGGTTCTACCACGCCTCAAAACTGATTTCATCACTGTTGAAAATTACCATCTGGCCCAACAAAGCAAAATTACCTCGAGATAACTCATAACCTATCTGATAGGTCCCCTGAGATTCCTGAGTTGGTGAGAAGCCAAATCTATCGAAGAAGTTGGTAATCGACGCCAGCTTACCTTAACTATGGGCCGCGATCCTTAGGAAACCTTAACTTACCTTAACTTAACTCCACAGAAGCCCATTTGAGTGGTATGACTGTAAATTTCGCAACTATAAGCACTATGTACGCTAGATACGCCAGTGTGAAGACCAGGTACGCTACCCGGAACGCTAGTGTACGCTACTTTGGCACAAGGTCCGCTACTTTGGAAAGTCAGGTACGCTACTAATCGGAACAATATGTACGCTACTTGGGCATCAAGTATGCTACTCGGGAAAATATGTAAGCTACCTTGGCATCAAGTACGCTACTCTGAGCGTTAGGTACGCTACTTCAAACATCCGGTATGTTATTTTGAGCATTAGGCATGCTACTTTGAGTGTCACTTCGGACGTTAGGTACACGAGTTCACACTGCACAGGGGACATACGTCAGTTGGGAAGGTCACCAATGGAACTCAGATTGAGAGAGATGTGTGTATCCATAGCGATGCACACTGAGCTCTACATACAGATATCATCTTATCTATCACCTACGAGGTCTTTGACTTGTACCTGGGAATTGCGCGTGGTCGAGTTCTCCGCTGATTTTCTGCATCGTTCCGGGACTTCTCCTCTTGATTTTTTTGATTCAATTCAAACCATGTCAGAGTATAACGGTCTTCTCTATACTTTTTCCCGACCTAGGAGTTTGGGAAGTAGCAGTCTAGTATCAGTAAGCCTGATCAAACTTAAGACTCGAACATACCTCCTCATTGTCCCAAACATGGAACACCTTTCCTTGGCCATCGGGGAAGTACGAATAAGGATCCCAGTTAATCGCCTCATCAACAGTTTTGAAAATGTCAGGATTGTCCAAATGATTGGTAGACTCAGCAGTCCGCTGTTGACTGGTTGGAACCTTTGGCCCAGATGAGTCCTGAGCATGAGAAGCAAGACCGTAGGCACCTTGGAGAAGGTCTAACGGTAGTCCCATGTTGTTGGTAGGTGCAAGAGATAGTGAGATATGACGTTGGTCCAGATCTTGAGCGGGCTTTGAAGCGGGGTAATTATCGAAAGGGGGATGAGGTTCAGTAGACGTAGGAGGCGGAGGATGCGGAGAAAAGGCAGGATAGTGAAAGGGAATCAAGCTTGGATTGAAAGCGTGTGTAGATCCGTGTCCATAATGGTACGCATATATAGTATAGCGATATTGAGGCAAAAGGATCCCAGTACGGTGGTTACTGGCGTCTGCCTGATGACTCCCCACTGCTGTGGCGTTCGCAGCTGAATCTCTGGATGAGAACATACAATCAGACATATTCCTGTCCAGAACTACTGACCTGTAGCAGGATTACTTTGGCTGGTCACCGTGACATGATTGCTGGATGGCGATCGGCAACGAAATCTTTTCCTGACATTCTCAACTACCAAGATTACCGTAAATAAATCAATGCATTAGATCACAGACAGAAAGCACACTGATAGAGGAGACTGATTTTTTGCTTGAGATAGAGTCTGCCCAAGCGGTCGGGACGTTGGATGGTGCGATGATTATGGGTTTCCCTGAAGGACGAAGGTGAGTAGAGGAACTCTCTGACTCGGGGAACTCGTCGTTCGAACTGAACAACGAGCTAAATGCTCGTTTCTATCGGAGCTTGAGCATGGCATCTGTGGTTTCCAGAAATATGACTCACCAAGCCTTTGAACATGACGGGGTGAAAAGGAAAGAAAAAAAAATGCACAAGATAGCGAACAACCTGCACAACAAAAATTTGAAAATCAAACCAGGTCAGGACCTAGGGTCGGAATTGATGTGGCCTCTCTCCCTTCTCGCCGCTTGGTCCAGTCTGTGAGCTGCTCAGGCTCACATTGATATCACCATGGAATTTCTTGGATAGAACGACCAATGTCCTTGAACTCAAGGGAAGCGGTTGAGTAAGGGCTCAATGAGCGGAGGACAAGCCATCGGGAGATAACTCCGAGTGATTTGGTGGATGTTGATCGCATGCGTCGAGGGCTTATTTTGCACATGGCGCATGGCACATGTCGGAATATATTTTTAGGTATGGGTGTGTCTAGGAGTTGTCACCGTCTCTAGACACACAAAAGGTCCATGACTGTACGCTACCATACGCCACTGGTACTCTAGTAGAGCACAACTGTACGTTACAGTACACTACGGTACGCTACTGTACGCTACATGGTACGTCAAATTAGTATGCCCCTACGATAAGTATACATTGACGAGGTCACATCATTCAACGAAGCATAAGCACACATATGATAATTAATGGTTGAACCAAACCAAAGCAATGTATAGAAGAGAGAATGTGTAAAAGAAGAGTCGTGTTGAACCAACTCGCTTGGTTTAACCAAACCGTGAAACATCACGTAGAATATAAGGTACTTGTGAAGAAACAATAAGGGCTGAACCATTGAATGAACCAAACCGATGTCCCAGATCAATGTCGCCACCAAACGGTTGAACCTTGGTCGTTGACTTCCTAGCACGAGTTCGTGATTCTAAGATTTCTACCGTCTCTACCGACCCCTTCGCCCCCGTTGCTTCTAACCTGTTAAAGTACAGCTTCCCATCGTTTGGAGCGGGGGGTCTGTAGTGGGTTTAGCAATCCATTCTAGTGAAAGCAGTCGAGAATGCTCACTGTTGCGCCTCTTGGTCGCGGGCTTTGGTTCGTTTTCTACACAGCTCACTGTGGAGAAACTATCAGGATGGGTTTTGCTTCAGGAAAGGAAGTGAACCTACATTGTCCCCGTAATGCTGAGTTTGGAGCACAGACTTGGTCGCAACTTCATTCGGTGGATGGTAGACTTTAAGCACCGTGGCTAGGGGCAAGATTACAGAAGATGCGAGTAAGGTCATGGGCAGAGGTCGTGGCAAACAGCAGAGTGATGATGATGAGTGGCACAAGTTGACATGGTGGTTGAAAGGAGAGGAAGAAGAATGCCACATGGAGGCTGCCAGTGGACCAAACTTGTCTCGGTGCCGATCTGGGTCACGGGATTTTGCTATTGTTCTATTAAATATAAATATTAAATACAAGGCCTGAGGAACCCCCCCCTCTCCCTTTGACTACCTCCATGACACGAATCTCCACACATGGTCCATCCAGTGTGCTCGGATCTGCTTCAAAATCAACTACCCTCTTCATGAACAACTCTTCGAACTCTTGACCCATGCCAATCTACCAAGCACAACCAGATGAGCCAGGAAATGCTGTCGCTGAGGATGCCACATAGGCAAACACAACCAAGCCCAACATGACTGGTGGCAACGACAGGGTTATTATCACTGAGAAAGAAAGTACGTACCTTTCGAGTTGCACACCAATTGGCACTGATTCAATCACTGTAGCTGACTGTGTACAGTGGTTCAGGGCAAAGACTGAGAGAGAACGATGGCAAGAGATGTTGGAAAAGCTGGAGGCAGACTTTCAGGAACTGCATCAGACATTTCGGAAAGATGAGAGATACGTGGGAGATGCTAGGGTCGGAATTGGCAACTCTGGATAAACATAGCTCATTTGGCCATCGCACGTTTGCGAGAAGACAAGGGGGAATGTACAACAAGCTGGAGACAACAGGCTGGACAATGTTCATAAACCTGGGGTTTGAAGATCCACCTCTGGGGGAGATACTTGCGGACTGCGTTGCCTGTGACCATGCCAGAACGTCTGCCGAAGACCAAGCTCATATTGAGTGACTTGTCGATGAGGCGCAGGCTGAACAACGTTGCATCAAGGACATTCTTAAAGTGGGCGGCTTATTGACTCTTAAAGAGGTGGAGTCAGAGGAAGAGAGTGACTGTCCTAAAGCGCTAGACGCTAGGACTATAGAAACAACGGCGGCGGAAGTCGACTAGCAGAGACGACGACAGAGACGACAGAGATAGCGAGCAGAGGGCAAGAGCAGGTAGATAACTGGTCCCAACGACAAGTCAGATACATTGCAGATAGAGAAAGACAGAAATAACTACTCACCTGGTCCCAACGACAAGAGGTCAAGATGAGGGACCAGGTGTAAACTACCTAGCTTATATACCCAGTCAGAGGTCTGAGATATGAGTCGTGAACGAATAGGAAAGACAATAAGAAAACAATAAGGAAACAATAGTAGTCAAGCATAAGACAATAACGAGTCCGGAATAAGTAACTAGGAGATGAGAGAAGACAATAAGAACAATAGAATGAATGGGTCGTGAAGAAGGTGTAAAAGACAATAGTGTGAGAAGGAAATATGTGGGAAGGGGAAACGGGCGTCTGGTAGGCGTCAAAGAAACAAGTAAGCGCTGAAAGGGGAATAGGCGCTGAGAAAGGAAAAGATAGG
>JANHQD010002745.1:6326-26147 GCA_024721195.1 Marasmius sp. AFHP31
TCTGGTGTGTTTCATAGTCTCAAGTCTCGTACTAACCTTCTGTTCTCGTCGTTCTAGGTCTTTGGTTAAAGCCCTTCATCGATTGCGACCGTCCACGTATCCCAAAAGGACAACCCATACCAAAACTCCGCGTTGCTACCTGGTAGGTTCGACCCGGAAAACACACCTTCAATCGGCGATCTCAGGTGTCCGCGTTGCGTGTAGGCTTGAACCATATGTTTGAACCAGTCAGAGGCTCTACTGTGTTCGGGTGTTATTCATTTCTCCGCGTTCTTTCTTCCCATTTCATCTTCCGGCTTGACGTAGAAAAGAGGCCCGTTACAACTAGTTGATGTTCTGAAGTTTGTAGAACAGAGCGACCCCTACAGGTTTCAGGTGCAGTAAGATGACTTAGTATCGTCTTATCCTTCCGTGCTAGTCCTGAACCCTTTACTAGCCGTTCGGGCTCACGCTAATACTAAATATACTTCAGATAATATCCCTTCTGAAGTTCCATAAATCACTTAAAATTAAGCTAAAATAATGAATGCTAGTAGCAGGCGCTACACCGGTCTCAGAACTCCTCTGAAGGAACTGTCACCCACACCTGTCAAGAAACCCAACAAGCTCCCTCGAGTCAAGATAACACTCTTGACTCGATAAGCAGGCGTTGACTTCCCCGACCTATTCTGCCAGCTGTGAGGATCTGGGCCACTCCTCCCCTATATGTTCATCTCATATGAGTTCCATATTGACTGCTACGTGTTTCCATTAGCTTCATTATTGTTTATTCTACTAGTATATATAGTCCCATGTATCTGTTATCCTTAGTTGGATCAACACAAGTTATATTCCATATTCTGCACTCCTCACTCCCCTCGTTCTTGGTCCGTTCTCACACATTGCAGAAGGCTCAGGTCGGGGCTCAGGTTGAATCGCCATCCATGGTCCAGCCTGATCCTGACACCAGCCAAGTCACACGTCCTGGCACAACACTAACAACCCTGAACCCTTGAAAAACCGTGAATCACTGGAATCAGACCTGACTCCCAGCTGAAATAACATGACTCTTAAAACTCCAAATTATGCACCAAAATTATACCCGTATGACTCGATGAGGACGGTTTTGAGTCCACCCCATTCACGCCGAACCTCCAACTCATCCTCTGTTGACTTGTAAAAGTCTCGCAACCAATGTAACCGCTTTCTATGACTGTAAATCATTCAATTAAATAGATTCACAACTCGTTCCCATATTGAGCCAGCATAGTTAAATGCACAGTGAGATGAAAGTAAACCTCACATTTGACTGTAAGAGAATCCTTGAGTTCTTGAGGATGCTTGCTAGAGGTGATAATCGAGTAGATTGTCCTGAAGCTTTGAGACTAGAGTCTCCAGCTTTTATACATGAGTCCTCGGGTATATACGAGTCATAGTACATAGGTAAGTGAGAATATAGCATATGTTTAAGATAACAAACATAGGCGTAGTAGTAAGCATAACTGCTAGAAGAGCAGAGTGAGTAAGTATGCATAGTCATACAGACTTTCTGTCTAAGTAATCTAGGGAGAAAGCTCAGTCAGCTTTGGACGCTATTGGCTACAAAGCTGAACCTTGTTACAAACTAAAGAGATACGGTATACCTATGGAGTACCTACGGGATTCCGTATAGTATCTTTCATACGAATGCAAGTGTCCTATAGTAAAAGATCCATAAATAGTAGACGCGTAAACAACACGTCAATATTGTGTATCACATGTATATCACATGTTCAACATCCCATAGATAATGACTCACCTAATAACTCACACCTTGACTTAATAGATTAAGTACGTAGAAGTATAAAAGGTGGCTTTCAATGAGTTGAAAGCCAGTGTATTATTTTGAACTTTGAACCTATCCTTACCTTTTCCTGCAAAAAATCACATCATCTCCGCTTCTCTCTCCTCATTAAACCTTGTAGTAAGCTACAGAACAACCATCATATTGAACTATAGCTATTACAATTCGCATGAACCCCTAAGAACGACCTTGAGACCTAGAATTATCCCCAATCCATCCTGTAAGAACCACCGACACCTTTTCCCACATACACTACGCCTTGCGTAGTGGAAACAATTTAGGAGGTGGTAGAGGAGCTGGGGTTGCCAAACTTGGGTTGCAAGAGTTGTGGACCGTGGTCTTTGCAGCTAGTGAGAGCACTCACTTTTCCTTTTTCTTCTGGGAGGTGCTGTGGATTCGGGGACCCAGTTCACATATTTATATTCTCTTCATTTTACCTACAGTACATTGAGTGAATCAGGACTCTGAATCCGTACCTGGCTGCCACTGTGTGGCAGACTAAGATCCCACAAGTTGGATTTTATCATACACTGTGAGTGGCACTTTATAACGACTACAGATCAGGTGTAGGCCTCCAAAGTTACTCTTTGGTAGGCTCTTCTCCTACAGTTTTCAGAGATTAGGTGTTTGCGTGCTGCAGAAGCACTTATACACCTTTCTGAGCATCTTACTAGCCATTCAGGACTCACACTAGGACTTATGTCCCTAGTATTATATTTCACACTTATTAAGCACAAAGATTGCTTAAAAACATGGTTTGGACACTGCTTTTATTAGCAGGCGCTACATTGGAGATCAGTGGTTCGGTGTTTTGGAGAGTTTTGAATACAGTTGAAGTGGATGGTGTCTAGGTGAGAGCTCAACTCATAACAGTATGCCACAGACTTGAAAGAATACTCAGCTAATAGAGCTTGATACACATTTGACTGAATAGGGGCAATACAACCGAACTAAAGTATAGAGAGGTTCTACATGTACTCTATATACTGTTTGGGTGTGAGAAAGCGATAGGTCCATATAGGTAAATTACACAGTAGAAAGGTAAATCAAAGCAAAATGGAGGGAATCAGAAAGTGTAAGAGTCATCCTGGGACCATCAGACCATGCCACATGTAGTTCTGATATGAGAAAAGGGATCCCAGAATAAAATGTGATGATCCTGGAAAAAGCTGTTAGGGTCATGATGTAAGCCATGTGGGTTTCTGAAATGGATTTATGGGGTTCTGGAGCAAGATACTGAGGTCCTGGAATGAATGGCTGGGATTCCAGAACATGCTGGAGGTTGTTTAAGAGACCCAATGGAAGAGTGTGGAGCGAAGAATGGTAAAGAAACATCATGAATGATGGAAATAGAGAGCTAGAATGGTGGATATGAAGGAGGTATAGAGAGGTATGGAATTGGGTAAAAAGGTAGAGGTCCTGGCAATGAGATGGCCAGAAATTTAGCTCATTACACATGCCAGCTCTACATTGGAGCTTCACAATGCTCAGGTTCTCAAAAGCTGGGCCCACCTCAGAGCTTTGGACCAAATCCACGCTTGTAAAACACTAGTAGACACAGTTTCAGCAGTTTCACAGTCTGTGTTATGAATTGCCCCACTGTTCCTCTTGTTTCCTTGGTCCCCGGATTATTTCCCTTGACTTCCCTTTGATTCCACTTCATTCCATGTCCCTAGTATCGCATTATGGCTCCCTTGATGTTCCAGACCATTCCAGATCATTCCATACCTTGGGTTCATCATTCCATATGATTCCCATTATGATATTGCTGTACTTGATATCCCTTGATTGTTCATCAGATTCTACCTCTCCCCTTTGATGTTCCACATTGTTCTTCATTGTTCTTTCATCTTACTATACTAGGATAGGTTTCCATGACTCAGAATGCTGTACCATTGTCATATATACTCATAGACACCTGTAGATAGTTCCCCAGCTTGTCCACTTCATCTCTACACCCAGTACACAGTGTTAGATGTTCTGCACAATGCAAGACCTTCTCCCTTCGACTTCTTGACCCAGATGAGGTGGCCTGAGAGGCTTTAGACCTTAGGCTCGTTCTTGACAGTCTGTATTGTGTGGAGCAGGTGCCTTGGGCTCCAAATGTGAAGAGGTTGGACTTGGCTGGATAAGTTGGAAGTGTCATGAAGTGCCGCTTTTCCCCCTATCTTTTCCTTTCTTAGTGCCCATTCCCCTTTCAGCACCTGATTGTCACTTTGACGCCCATTTGCTACTTTGACGCCTACCAGATACCCGGTTCCCCTCTCCCCATCATTCCCATCATTTCCTTTCCCATCCTTGTTCTTTCACATCGTCTTCACAACCTATCCCATCCATTGTTTCCTTTGTTCTCTTTGTTCTTTTATATACAACAGTTACTCGTTCCGGACTCGTTCTTATTCTATATCTGGACTACTATTGTTCTGTCCTTGTTCCCTATTATCTTTCTTTATTCTCACGCGACTTATATTCCAGTATATAAGCTAGGCAGTTTACACCTGGTCCCTCATCTTGACCTCTTGTCATTGGGACCAGGTGAGTAGCTAACTTCGTTTCTCTTTATCTTCAATATATCTAACTTGTCATTGGGACCAGTCATCTACCTGCTCGTGCTCTCTACTCGCTGTCTCCATCATCTCTGTCGTCGTCTCTGCTAGTCGACTTCTGCCGCCGTTGCTTCTATAGCCTTAGCGTCTAGCGCTTTAGGACAGGAAGGGTGAAGAAAGAGTTCCAGGTTCTGGGTCTGACTTGGAGTGTTCAAGTTCCTGAAATCTGGCAGTATCATGAGGATCACCTAGAAAAGATGTTGATGGTGTCAAGATGTGGGGGGAAATTTGATACTCACCAGTTATCAACTTGGGATATCTATGATCACAAGCATATTGTCTCCCATCCAAGTCATATTTCTTCCAGTGGAATACTTCTTGGACAGCTAGATATTCCTCATTATTCCAGTAAGACCCAATCACTCCCTGCACAGTCATCTTGGGGATCCCACATCTCTCCCAATCCTTCCAAGCAATTCTATTCCTTCCTTGTGGGTCACTAGACCAGTAGAACAGGACTTGAGGGAGTGGGTAGCGAACACAGTGCAGGCCATTGATGAGCTCAGTGTGTAGAGGTGGCACAAAGAGGTATATGGGTTTCGAGCGAGTTGCAGGGTCATCAGAAAAGGTGCCTTCAAGGCAAAATCCAACACGATCAATATAAACTGAACAGGCAGAAAATTCAGATTAAATCAACTAGACATAACCAAAGGAACATTTACCAACATCCCACAAATCGTGGCAGCCATCACAGAGGTGCAAGGACTGGCAAAGATAGGCAACACGTAGTTTGGTTTGGTGGTTGTATGGAATGCACAGGCCAAAATGAATTTGCACTTTGACAGTGCCTGTCTTTTGGAAAGATAAATCTACTCGCCCTGAGACCAAATGAATCAGCAGCAGGAAGATAGATTTGAGTAGTGAGCATACCTATGCCAGAATAAGTGGCTTTGACATCAGGGCTGAAATTGTGGCAAAATGGCTCAGGTGAGGGGGTGGAAGCAAAGTGGGCAAGGATTCTGGGTTTGTTGCTGTCAACGACCACCCCTAATGTCAACAGGCCATTTCGGGCATAGTTTGACAGGCCTCCAATCCATCTCCCTCCACCTGATGCAATCAGGCACAGAAAGTCACCCAAGTCTTCCTCAACACGGGCAACAACTTCAGTGGCTGTTAGGTGGGCAAGGGTGTCTTGGCGAAGTGGGTGTAGGCGTTCATTGAGTGGTCGGAGGTGTTCCTCAGTTGGTGGATCAAAACAGAGTGAAGCAGGGTTGTATTGGCAAGTCAGTGTTTGGAGATTGATTGACCAATCCCCCCAACGATTTGTAACCTGTTTGCCATTGTTAGTGGGCCAATGTTAAAAATAGATAGCTCACTGGAAACGTCAGAGTGTTGTCATCACGCAAGGATCGGATTGCAACACCCTAAGGACAGTTTTCAGTGGGAAGAAAAGGAAGGTCAAACAATGGACATACATGTATATATTCCAAGTAGTGATAGACAATCCAATCCTTATCCCGGTACTGACTGACAACCTCGCCTCCATTCATGAGTTCTGCTACCCTTCAGCACCTCCAATAAAGATTCCCAATCGAAGAACATACCATCAAGGAATAACACTGTGAGTGCCTCGGACTCGGTCATCGCGAATACTTGAGTTAGCAGCGCCGACCTGCGACATCCCATGAAAATGACTGATGGAAAAACTATTTCCCCAACTCACCGACCACACATTGCCGCCTCTAGGAAGGCTTTTGCTATCTGTTGATGATTATTTACATCACCATACTCTATCTAGATATTGATACCCACCTCTTTGAATCCTTCTCGATCCTTCCCATTGACCGGCCCAAGCGTGATAGCCGTGAATAAGCCCCGAAATCCAGAGATCTTGGCAGTTTGTACCATTCTCCTCAACTTGACGACATGCAGCTTCGAGGATGTTGCTGCCGCCTTCGGCGGGACGGCAACACCAAGGATCTCAGACGATAGAAGGCGCTGAAAATGGATGTCGCCATCAAGCACTCTCCTGATTGTCCTTGTTCCGACTACTGTGCGGAAAGTGGCATAGTCTTGGATAATCTTGCCTTGGGCGTGAGAGAAGTAACTACCCATGTCTTCGAGATGTGGGAAGAAACGGAAAGGGAGAGGATATGATAGAAGGTACGAAGTGGAGGAGGGAATGATGGAGAGTGTCAAACACGACGCACGTTATATGAGTCAGGCCTCGCAGCTACCTCATGTTCTGCACGGGTCGTACCTCCGCTGCATCTCCCATGCGCGTGCACAGAGTTATCATCATGGAAATGATCATACATTTCCACAGCAGTGGCGATCCCGTGGTCAGCCCATTGCTAACTTCAGACATGCAGTCTGGGACCGGCACCAATACTGCTCTATTCATGCTATCGTGAAGCGTGTGTTCGGCTCAACTAAACTTAAAGACAGAATATCCATGACCAATCCCACCGCACGCAGACAGAGAGCTCAACACACTATGAATACCAAGCCCAGGTATTCCCAGTCTTGTCAGATCATAAATAACTTGATTCTGAAGACAAACGGGGACAACTCGCCTCCGAAATTGCACCCGGTACTACTGTACACGTAGTAATCACCTCCATCTACGTCAGTGCGTAGATTCAATCAATCGATAACGGGGGTTATCCTTCGGATTTGGATCACCGTGGGTTCATACCGAAATCGCGTGGATGAGCTTCGTCCACAGCAAGTTCTGGTAACAATGTGAATTATGTGAGTGACGAGTCGTTTCACGTCATTCCGCCCTCCGCGACTCAGATCCTCTTACCTTGACGTCTCCCCAGTCCTTTTGGTCATCTTTATTCCCCTTCTCATCCCAAGATACTTTGCGTCGTCCGCGAACATAACGCACGTCAGTGGATATGGTGGTTCCCCGGAGACTCAATTTAGCTCACCACGTCGCCAGACGGGTCGCCGCGTACTCCTTCGATACTCCTTGTCGTGTCTCGGAAAGCTTCGTGAGATTGGGGAGCTTGAACCGGCGGATGAGAGATGGGAGCGTTCCAGAACCAGAATTCCAGGGTTTCGAACTTGTTTCGTTGACAAGCGCGTTGAGAGTGTCGGACCTCGGCGTAGCTGGGAATCCCAAATAACATACACGAGTTCAGTTTAGAGGTCGTAAACTCCGATCAAAAAATGCCTAGTCCTGTTTGTCGACCTTGAGCTTGAAACCTCGAGGCTTGGATCAATGTGAGCTTCGAATCGACGTTGAACGAATCTATCATCAAAACAATTGAGCGTGATTCGAACCCGCCTTGATCCATTTCTTTCGTCTTTGAGCGAGATTGTGGGAAGTTGTCGTGAAAAGAAATGGATTGCAGCACGACATGGTCGTCGAAAACCAACATTCGGAGCCGGGGAGCACCGTCCCGGATGATTCGGAGTTCAAATGTTGAAACGGTGACTCCAGACTTCCGTTCCGAGTCTCGACTCTCCAGTCTCCACCTTGTCTTGAGTCGGCATACGGTAGAAAGATGTGTTCGAAATACACCTATCAGATGGATGGATGTATCGAGCAGGACTGAGTAGAGGTATGATGTTCATGTACTTAGGTGATCCAAGGTACTGCACCGAGCAGACTAGGCCATGTCCCAGCAGTAACGAATGAAATGTAGAACGGTCGCCATAAATACTACAGTCTCGCAGCTGCGATTCTGATAGACGAACCGTGGAATCAACCATGTATCTCCCCACGACGTTCTTTCACCCTACCAACGCTCTATCCAATGTTTCCAACCTGCAGGCGTCGACAACACTGGCATTGCTAACGACCTCATTGCCCTAAACCCGGCGATTCTGTGAATAAGTCAGCGCTGGTCTGATAGACGAGACCGTCATTTCTTACCTGTGGGCTCCCATAGGCCTCAGCCCTCCTGGAATCCCGTCGAACACTAGCGCTTCGACCCCCCAGAAAACCCGTTTGATACCCGTAACAACTTTATCTCGAGATGCTCTCGAGCACTAGAGAAAGTCGGGGTGAGCTCAGCAGAACGGATGGGTTTGGATTACACGAGTTACTCACCGGCAACCATAGAACAGTGCGTCCCTGTTCTACACGACCCGCCAGCTGTTTCCTTCCATTATCCGCAAGCACCCAACATCGGTCCCTTCTGAGCGAGGAAGACGGGTTTACCGCCGTCACCCCTCATTGCTCCGCTTTCCATCGCAAAGCATACCTCATCGACCAGGCTCAGCCAACGTATAGCTCATTATGTCCCCACCCCCGAGCCCTTGGGCCCCCAGTGATTACGATGCGTTCTCGAAACAGGCAGACAGGCGAGTACTTGAGCGCTCAAGCTAGTTTCCAAAGACTACGACGGCATCCTGCGTCCAGAATGAGATCGAGCCTAAAATAAGATACGGATGACCCGATTCCCGTGTCCGTTCCAACGCTCCTCGCTCAAAGCCTCGGGGTGTGTAGTGAATTGCTCGTTGGAGCGATTGTGAATATCCTAGATGAGCTATACGGCGGCTAGGGGGCCAGGTTCAATGTGCGACATCGCAGGGCGGTAGACGTTGGTTTCTCCAAGAGTAGAGGCGTCCTACTAGCTCGAGCTTCGGGTGCTGGAGAATCACGAAGGGCTGAGCCTAACATCGCCTCGACCCCATCCTTACTCGTCCCAGCGAAGACTCGTCTCATCCTGCCCATGACCTCTCGCCTATGATCCAAATCCTTCAACTCCAGCGTTACTATTACCAACGATCCCCTCAACCATAGGTGTCGAGATGTTGGTCAAGTAAGTTGTCATCACATCTTTGCCCGAGGCGGCGGCACTAAGTATGCAAAGGGGCACTGTTGCCCCGGGGTGGTAAGCGGAGTTTTGTCTGGGTACTCTCGAGGGAAACAGGGCACATGGCTTCGAGCATAGTGTCCGAAGAGAGCACCAACAACTGACTGTGGGGTTGCAAGCCGCGTGTTCGTTGGAGTGACGATGACGATTGAGTGAAGGACGCGGAGGGAAGATAGGTCTTAGTGTTAATGAAGGGGAATGGAGGAAATGAGGGTTGTCGAGAGAGACATTGAGATGGATTATGGGGGGGCAAGCTAGTTGATCGGACTTCGCCCTGATAGAGTTGGTAACATTGCTGTTGCTTGAATGGTTCAACAATTCGGGGTGATGGATATGGTGGTGGAAGGTGGTCGACCAGAAACACAGTCTTCCTGTATGCAAAGTCGAGAGCTGGATATCTCGAGCAAGTGGAAATCCACCGAGATCGCTACCAGCTTACTTTGAATAACCCTTTGCCCCAACGGCGATGCGCCCTTTCTCCTGCTCTTGTCCGCCGTCCAATTCTTCCTGCAAGAGTACCAGTTTCGCCGGTTTTTCATCTTTACCACCGCAATTGCCCGACGTCCAAACTCTGTCCGTAATCCCGTCGCTAGACTCTGATATGGTAGCAGGGGCGCGGGCGCATGCTCTTGTGTTTTTTTAGTGTGAACATGGGTTATGAGAGCAAAGAGGTTGGGCAAACGGCGTATGGGGAAGAGTCTGAAGGGAGGAGGTATGACCGACGGCTGCCAAACCGGGGTATTGATAACTCGGAATGGAGAGGGCGGGTAGAAACCGACGTCTTCATAGGCGTGAGGGAGGGCTGTGATCACGAAAACCGCCATTCCTTGGAGGTAGGCTGAGCACCTTGCTACCGTTCCAGCTCCCTACCACCCAACTGCAACCACCAACTACTCCTTCGTCTACCCTGCGGGGTCAATCGGGTGTAAGCTGGTATCCAGAGTGAGATCGACGCGGCCAGAGTTGCCTCCTCCTCTTCCTGGAATTATCCAATCTCCAGAGTATACGCCGTTGCCAGTTCGGGCCCGAAGCTCTTCAAGGCAGGAGGTGTGAGTAGCAGAACCGTGACCAGTCGGTCGGTCGGTAGAACGGAGGTGATGGAGGCAGGTATACGTGCACCGATGGCAGAAAGATGAGTCAGTACCACGGTGTTGCTATAGGTAGCGGGAAGCGAGGCTTGATTGACGGCTGAGCGCAAACGGGTGCGGCGGAGAGCAAGGTGGTTGATCCGAACGCAGTATGTTTCGAGAGTAGTTGTTTCTGTGATGAGAGGAAAGGAACCACTGGCAACGATCGTTATATGCTCTTGTTGGATGGGCGAAGAGGGGTCTTCGTTTGAACGATATCCGGGCGCTGTGTTGGATCTCGAAGAACTGAGGGAAAGGGCCAGATTGTTCAGGTTCGAGCGCTATAAAATAATGTCAGCTTGAATACTTCACAGGTAAAGAACACGCTCGAAGAAGGCTAAGGCCAAAACATGACATCCTGAGAGCGACAAAACCGAGAAAGACAAAACAAGAAAAGAGAACATACCTCGAACATAAGTCTGGATTACCAGCACCAAGCAGAGCGCTCCCTCTACTCCCTCGTCTCGTTCAATCGCCGAATCGTCACTCCGTTCAGCGACAGAACCGAGGTTTAAGTGATTGGATTCGTCGCACGGAATCATAGAGCATCGGATAATGATTATGATGACGTTGGTATATTGGAAGGGCAGGAACGCAATGACCACAATCGCACATTTAAACTGCAAGAAAAATTGTCAGGCCGGATGTTCGCGAGCATAACGAGGCAAAACCACGCGCCTTCAGGCCATGACTGTTGGGTTTGCAGCCAAAATGAGGGTTTCCGTCAATTTATGATCATTCCTGTAAGTCAGTCAGTTCTAGATTCCGATGAACAGCCCATAGGATGAGAAATACTCACGAAATAGACCGCGGCTTGATCATTGTCCTGCACCCTCTGACTGAGAAATCAGGTCAGGTATTGGGCCTTCCTGTTCCAAATGACATTTTGATCTTCTTGCAGGTTCTGGACGGACGTAAATAGGAAATGAGAAGGACGTGGATTTCGGTCGTGGTGGTTTTAGTCAGAGTTGAACATAAGCGCTTTGAAGACGGCGCTAATATCTCAGCTTAGACCCCACCCTCCATGATCGTCGACGTCTCTGCATTCAACATAGGGAGAACCTCTCAATATCATGTTGAATATCGACAGCTCAATGATGGTAAGTTATATTCGCACAACGGCGGTGGTTGATTCGAGTCTGGAAAATCGAACAAGTCGGAGTCCCTTCTCTTTCAAGTCTGAGCTGGCGTCTGAGGAATTGGTTAGGCCGAGACTTAAACAGGTCGCATGCGAGTCCAATTTACACACCAAGAACGCTCTGAGCCTTAGTATGAACCATATACCTCTCCACCCAGCTTCCGATTAGACCTCAACCTTCATGGGCTAAATCCCATTGTGAATACCGTGTTCCGGGGGAGGACAATATTTGCGACAGTAAGGCAAGCTGAGGCCCACCCGTGAATGCTATCCTAAGTGATTTGTCTCCGTGCCTATTGACCGGGACCACTCGTGGTGGTGAAGGTGAGAAGCATGCTCGACGTTGGTGATCATGATGATGGTCCGAGTGAAAGTTCTTAGTAGGTGTGGGCGCTTGTAGACGGTCCTCCTCGATTCGGGTTACCGCGTCTCTGAATGTCACAAAACTACCTCTGGGCCTCCCAAATCCATTCAACCTCTCAAGCTCAGAGGATCAAGCTTAAGGCACACAAACCGACGGGAATAAGAAGGGTGCGGCTCGTCGGCGGTCGCTTGATGTCAGTAGGCCGAGCCCGGATCCGACTCGTATTGCTTTCAGCCTAACTTTGGCATCGCACCAATCTAGTTTCCTGGTTATTTACAGTCAAAAAAAATCAGACAGCCCGACTTTGTTTGCTCTCGGAGTCGTTCACGGTTCGGGCAAGCCGCAACGCCAAACCCGTCATAGGCTCTACGTCTCGCTGATTCCTTGTTCAGGAGAGATTTCTCGTCCCTCCGAGTCCCTTTACTCAGTATCTATACAGCTTTGCAAGGACAATACCGTATAATAAATACCTCCTAGCAATGTGCAGGGCTCCCCGTCAGAAAGAAAAGGTACCAGTGCTTCACATTCCAAACCGGCCTGCTTGGTCGGAACGTGAAGGCTACATGAGGCGAGAAAGTATTCTGGGAGGTTCAATCGCCATCCAACGACTCATTATCACTATCCAACCACTTGTTCCATGGCAAGGCCAGGACTTGTTCTTTGAGAGCTTCAGCGTCCTCAGCAAGGTCCACCGGAAACTTGATGGTCTATACAGGGAGGAACCCGTCAGTCCAACGCTACTAAAGAGATAAGGAGAGGGCGGAACCAGAAACTTGTACTTACCTCAATCCGCTTGAGTAGTATTGTCTTCGGATCAACATGGGTGAGAGTCCTCCAATTTCTTGAGCGCATATCTGAGCATCTTTGCGCGGACCTGATAAAGACACGACAGAGCGACAGAAGCTCTGCGTCCGGACGACAATGCTCCAAAAGTAAAGATCCCACTACATTCATAAAGGCGAGAGGCGAATTGCGATCAGAACGATCAAGCTCTGAGGTGAAATCCTTGAGGACGTCCATGCAGACTTTCTGATACGCAAAGTGACCCGGGTCATCTGACTGCTCCTTTCCTGTCTGGTCACAGACGCAGTCTGTGAGGCGAAGCCTATCGCGAATCCCACTTCGTTTGACTTCGCGATGAACTGTTACTTCCTCGAACGCTGAATTGTCGTACAATCGGCACCCTGAGGTGAGGCGGACAACCCAGCGCGTGGTGTCATCACAATGACCCACACTCGGAGTACATATGAGATGAAAACACTTCGGGAGTTTCGCGAGTTTGACCAAAAGGCCCTTGACAAGGTCATCACTGTGCCGCTCTGCTCTGCTGTGCTAGTAGCAACCAAAACTCATCAGATTAAGGCTCGGAATCTACCGATAGAAATGCAACTCACATGTTCCTTTACCCATGAGTGGCACGACGCAAACACGTCGGACCATTCGAGGAATCCGGGACTTATGAATCTGCCAAACAGCATGTAAGCCTTTTGGTTGTCGGGGATCGTATCAGGGGTTCTAAAGTTCATAATGCCATGGGTTCCAAAATGCATCATGGTCCCTGGTGGTGGTGGTGTCGGTGGGTCTGCGATTGGTTTGGATTCGTCGGCATATATACAAAGGAAGACGGAGGCAAGATCGACATTTTGCAGATGTTCTAGCAAACTCCGAGCTGGTTTGGGGAGTGAGGCGCAGAGGAACCTCCATTCTGTGAAGAAGTAGCGGGTTTTATCATCGTATAGTTGGTCGAAGCTGTGTAGAGTGTCAGAAGAGGTTTATAATTTACGATAAATCTGGAAGGCTTCGTACCTGTAAGCCAACATCTTGCTCGTCGTAAGCCCCTGAAGCCACTGTTGCGCAACGACGGGTCTTCGTGCAGTCAGGTCGATGTAGAAGTCTTGCGATCGGTTCTGTTCGACCAGAAAATCCCTGAAGGAGGTGTGGTGTAGCTGAATCTTGTCGGCTCGGCCATTGATATGCAATACAGAGTGCATTCTTCGTAGGGTCAAGGCTACTTGTCCTGAGCGGAGTCCTAGTAACAACTCGATGGTCGCGGGAGTCGGTTCCAGGTAATCTGCAAGGATAAGGATGGCTCCGAGAACGTCGCGAGCTTTCTCGGGGGCGAGTCCGGCTTTTAGAATAGTAAGGTATAGTGTGTCAAGCTCGTGAAACCGCGACACTCCGCGTCCAGTGTTCGGAGAGCTTTCAAGAATGAGGCGAAGCTGATCAATGGGATGATTATCCGCGAGTGTTATGAATTTGAAGACGGTCACTACGTAGATAAATTGGCTGCTGGACCTATCAACCAACGTTTCCAGATCACCCTGAGAAGGCCAAGGGTTCGGGAACTCGACCTGACTGTACTTGCGATCGACGACAATCTTCTGAAAGTGGTGGTTACAGTACTGGATGATATCTTCGAATGCCTTGTCTACCAGGATGACCTTCGAAAGTGTACGGAAACACTCATCATCGAATGCTTCCTTGATCCAAGCTTCTGGACGACTGCAGATGAGGAAACGCAATGGGAAGTGGGGGGATTGTTGGACAGCGTCTCGAATGATATCGAGAATCCGCCTCTGCGTGGCCTCGTCGCTGCACTCATCAAGGCCGTCAATTATGACAATATCCGGCATTTGTACGATCGCATCGGGGATCAGGGTGACCATGAATCCCCACACGACGTCTAGCAGCATGATACTCGAGAGCATCAAGCACAAAATTTGTAAGAGGAAAGCCCACAGGGATCTTTGCCAGCTCGATTGACCCAAGACGGGGTTGAGGAAGGGGTTGAAGACGAGTTCCCGGAACTGGTCCTCGAACCTTGCTTCTAGAATCTTGGGATCTGTCAAAATCCTCTGTTCAACTGGGCGTCGCATGTACGGCATCGTCGAAATTAGGCCGTGCGCTATCGTGAGCCACAGGGCCTGGGGGTTGTTTCGTTTCGCGTCAGACCGAAAGAAGAAGAAGGAAGAGACCAGGGCCCCTTCCTTTTCAAAATCTTTGGCGACGGACATGGCAATGGCGGTTTTCCCAACGCCAGCAGCTCCGCTGAGCCAGCAAAGGGGACTTCCTTCCCCTCCAGCCCGCCCCCACTTATGAATCATTCTGCGAAGCTCCACTCGAGTTCCTTTGAGACATTCCCCTCATTCATATTGCTGCTCCGCGGTGTGTGAAGCCCCAACGCCTGCAACTGAGTCCCAGAGAGTTTTATGTGCTTTCAACGAATCAGCAAGAATACTTTGTGGTGAGGGGGATTGAACGGCAGCTCACGATTACAAGCCGAAGGATCGAAAATGCTCACGAAGTCACCGTTGACGTTGATTTGGTCTCGTCCATTATTGACATTCTGATCCCGTCCGTTGTTGATGTTTTGGTCTCCTATGAGCTCCACGAATGTCGAATCCATGCCGGCTTAGTGTATAAAGAAGAGGGGATACGGGATCGTAGAGGCAGTCTGCAGGTAGAAGAAAGTGGGCGATGGTGGTGGTGAGGCAGTAAGAAGTACGGCATCTTTCAGCGGTACTGCTGGTCTACACATGTCGAACAACATTTTGGCTGTCAGCTGTTTGCATGTTCGCAGCACATTTTGGGCGCGCGAGCCTCAGATTACAAATTCGCTCCAGCTATACAAAATCAAGAGCCACCTAGACCTGTCGGCAGTCCGTGTATGACGAGCAAGCTGAGATACATAGGCCCACCCCACAAGTTGTATTGCAGAACGTGCAAATTATATAGCTGAGTCAACGAGGGCTCGCGCGCCCAGGATGTGCTACGAACATGCAAACAGCTGGAATGAACTGGGGCTCTCTGTGGCTCACATGAGGTTTGCATGAGGCTTCAATGTTGTTGATCACTCCATCCTTGGAACGAGATATTACCCGTAAGAGGACGTCCCAAATGAATGATACTAATAGAACGTTAGAGATCGAGACCACTCATTTCGGCGATCTTTTCGGAAGGTAAGTCGAAGGGTTCAGCAATGCGAGATTGAACGCACCTGAACAGTATCTACACGTTCATGTGGGCCGGCTGGGAGTTACCACGTTGATCGGAAGATCCCACCGGACATCGAACCCTCACGCCTCGCACCTCCTGAAAGAACATCTTCAAACCTGCCCTTCATGCCCTCGAACCTCGAGACTCCAGCGAACCAAACCTTTCGGCACATTGAAGGAACCGTCAACGGCAGTAATCATTACGATCCCTCGTCCCGGATGTTCACAAAAGTACCGAGATTTAGGGGTACGGTGTGTTTTTGGTCAAACTCGTGTCCTCTGGGACGTTCTCTACGCAGCACAACCCTCGTTCAGCGGTTTGAAACGCTCGACATGGCAGTGCCAACCATACCAGAGGCCTACGATACCCTTCAATCAGCCAATTGCCAGCTATAATTGATCCAAATATTGGAGAGTAAGGAGGCACACATATGCCCGCCGTTGATGCCTCCAAATCCCACCCAATCAATAAACCTTTTCCCAGACGTTCATGATCAATCGCTCGAAAAGAATATCTGGAGAGCCATAGACGATTGCGTAGTTTGAGCCGAGAAACGACGCATAGACCAAGAAAGGGACAACTGTCAGTGCGGGCTGGTATCAGAGAAAAAAGAAAATGGATCGATAGATGGGTTATTGGGAACATACCTGTATCGAAAACAAGCCCATCACTAGTGCCCTGTACAGGGTGACGACATCTTCTCTCATAGATGATCCGAATCCCAGGAAGAAGGAAACGAGGCGCGACATTAAATAACCATTCTGCGCCGTGGTATGCATCTAAGCAGGTTAGTTTTTGCGATTTCAAAGATGAGGGTGAAAAAGCCTGTCATAACGATCAGTGGTATAATGAACTGGGTTAAACATCTTCTTTCTTATGTCGCGGCGTGATGTTGATGTCGCTGAGCCCTTTCAGAAGGTTGAAGTAATTGAAGCGGCGAGAATGAATACGAGATGCCCTGTTCTAGTCGAACTGAGATAAGAGAGTACCGATGCGAGTCATGAGCAGAGAAGGATTATAGCGACGGCATCTGTGTGCATCGTCTATTGAGACCATGGTGGTTGCAAAGAGACAAGGAATATTTGTGAACTCCGATTGGTGACTATTGTGCTGAGAGTCTGGGACGGGATCCGGTCCGGTCATCACTCTCCCTCTCTCGAACCAGCATGATGTTCCAACCTCAATCATATTCGCACTCGTAGACCTGTCCAAATATACGCGAAGGACCAATTGGTGAGTAGCCCTATACTTGATATTCTGATATTTTCCAAATAGTCAAGGCCTTCTGGGAAGCGGGCGTGAAAACAATGCGATTTCGCTTTTCAATCCGAACTTTGAATCCGACACATATCGTCCTCTCGTCATTATAACCCGCACCAACAGAACGTGATTCATCTATGCTTACGGCCAAAGCGATTCGTTCCACCAGCTACCCTCTTCTGGCAGACCAGTTGTCGGAGCATCCAACACTGAGCTCGGGATCTCCGGCCACTGCTCGTCCCACCTCCAATGCACCATGATCCCTCCCACGTCTTGCACAACCCTCATCTTTTCCGAATCTTGTCTCTCCATCTGAGGCATTTCGAAAATCTTCCATACATCACTCCTTACGGGCCGCCCAAGATCAACTCGGAATGTTCTCAAGTTTGCCCTACGCGTCTTTGTTGCAAAGTCGAGCAATGCATCTCGGTCATCAAGAACACATCCTCCAATATTGAGCTCCCCCAATAGAGGACACAACGGCAACCCCGCTAATGCATCTGCCTGCGCTTCGACGTCTGAGTCCGATCCGGCCACCAAAAACTCTCGTAGGATCTGGTCCAGCCATTCCTTCCGCCATGGCGAAGCGACGTTTCGGTTGACCCAAGGTTCCGGCGACTCCACGTAACTCTCAAGTGAACTCTGCCATTTCTCCCTGCCCGTCAAACAACTATATCCCAAATTGAGCGACACAAGGGTTTCCAGCTGTCGAAGGACGCTTATAACCGCCTCCGCTGCGACTACACATGGGTTCAACAGCTCGAAATGGGTAAGCGGGCACTGCGATCGTTGAAGGAGATTCTCAAAAGGTAGCTGAGTAGCTTGATCGCCATCTTGCCCGTTCGTCGAACCGTCGAAAGCTACGGATAGCTTCTTCAAGGAAGGCAGAGTGACACTATCGAAAATGGGTATGAAGAACCGTCGAAATGTGGTGTCATCCGAAGCGTTCGTACTTGTGAAGTGACGCCGCCAGTCTGACATGAACGGTGTCAAGACCACGCGGAGGTTCTGGAGGCTAGGCCATCGTACGGGATGGAGGTATGTGTCGGGAGCGGGCATAATGTCAAGGTTGATAGAAAGTGTAATCAGTGAGTGGCATTTGTCTGCGAGAGTCTGCATAAGTTGACTTGGCTCGAATGACGAATTACCATCGAGCAACACTGGTCGTACGATGGAAAGCTCGGTTAGGTGATGCCAGGCAATTGGAAGTGATAGCGTGGTTGGGGAAATTGTGTCTTCGACCAATTTAAGCCGCTGGAGCGACCGTGCCTTGGTAAGGAGATTTTGGAGGTGGTCAACGTTGGTGGTTTCTGATCTATGATTATCACGGAGGGCTTTAGAGCTGCAAAATGACTCCAGATTTGACAGGGAGTCCGCTGGTAACCGCTTGATTGGAGTAAGATCCAAGAGATGGACCCCACTGTCAAACGCAACCGTTCTCCAGCGGGACGAGTACTTTGCGAGAAGCTCGATGAACCCGGTGGTGATGGTGCGCAAAGGCTCTGCTATTGTAACCGATTGTTCGCCTTGAGTCGACGTCGCTGTGAGGGAGATAGTGACGGGGAGAGACCCCGACCTATCAAGCCAGGCTTTGAGACCTTCCTTCCGTCTGTGCAATGTGGCGATGCATTCCGGGTCCGGGGATCTGGAAGAATCTATCGGGAGGTGGATATGGATGGAGTTCCAGAGTCTTGGAGTGCTCAGGGCAATCTCTCGTCACGAACGGCAGACGGTAGTGAGTAGGAGCGGAGAACTTTTCGTCGTGCGTGTGCAGAGACCAAGTGGATTGTCAGGGAGAGTTTGGACGAATATCAATCTCCAAACGTCTGCAGAAACTCGACGAATTGGCGAGAGGAGGGCACGATGAAGGTCGACGAACTGTTTCAACGTTTGTTGTTTGGCTTGTAGCCGGGACATTTCTTCATCCAACAGGCGAATCTGCTCTTCTGGTCTTCGAATAAGACCTAGAATTGAACGTTGCTCTTCAATCGTGGGAGGGTAATTCGTGTTCAACACATGGGAGAAAGGCGTATCGATACTAAACTCCATTTCCATTTCTTCGAAGTTTGGACTTATTGAACCTGATGCTGCTTTGGATGAATTTGAGCATTCGACGTAGAAGATGGTCAGTACGCACCAAGTAGCTCTTCGACAGAGGTTCTTCAAGTTGCTAGCAAGGTAGGTGTGTTTGACCCGTTATCAACCGACATCTGGGTGGAAATAGGGTCGGATGTGAGTGTCTCGTGGCAGTCGCCAGTGTTCGCCTCCAGACAGGCCTTAGTGCATGTTAAGAATTTGAGGCCTAACTTCTTCTCATCCGGATGTTATGTCGGAAATTTCTATTCCCTCTCATAAGATGACATCATTGATAAGGCCCAAGGTGCGATAAGGAGCCAAAAACGGGGCCGTAAGGGTAGATAAGGACGAATATCGAATATTACGGCGGAAGTGGTACGCTGAATGGATGATATTTACTCTTATGGGCGTTATACGACCTTATGCGAGCTATTCAAAATTTCCGACATTTCGCTGAGAGGTCTGAATTAAGATCTTAAGGCGAACATTGGCAGTCGCTGATTAGACGACCCACCGGACTTCGTGTTCGTCTCCTGTCCAAGCAGGGGTGTCGCGAAAACTGTTCGCCGACCTGACCGGAGGAACATGAAGGTTGTAGGAAGTTCAAGAGCTCCGTGAGGCGCGTCTGGGGAACCTGGCCACGTGCGCTTGTAGGCTCTC
>JANHQD010002746.1:0-39000 GCA_024721195.1 Marasmius sp. AFHP31
CAACTTACTGCTCACGATACTCCACAGCAAAACGGTGTTGCCGAACAATTACATCAAACTATAATGAACTATATTCGTGTAAATTTGCATACTGTGTCTTTACCGAATAGACTTTGGTGGTATCCCGCACTATATTTGGTTTATATCTACAATCGTTCTCCTCGTTCTGCTATACAGTTCAAAACCCCCTACTATAAGCGATATGGTACTGAGGCTAACCTCGACGGACTTCAAGTCTTTGGTCAACCATGCATCGTATATGATGAATATCGCACTAATAAATTATCACCTAAAGGAAAGCGAGGCGTCTGGATAGGTTTCGCTGAACATACTAAAGGGCACTATATTTACTTCGGCACACGCGTTGGTGTCGAACGTAACTTACAATTTGTTGATGCTACCATACAAATTGAAGGGGAGAAAGAACCTAATATCGAAAAACTTACTACTGAAAAACAACTTGAACTTGAGGATAACCCTCATATTGAACCAATGGATATCGATGAACCTGAATCTTTCGGTCCTCGACGTTCTAATAGAATCGCCTCACGAGTTGCTCGTGGTCTCAGCTACGATGAAGTGGAAGTTAATATAGCTTTCTACTTAACTGAATTCAACGCCTACTATGCTGAAGACGTTGGTGATCCTGTTACTTTTAAAGATGTACTAAATCATCCTCTCAAGGACGACTGGTTCAAGTCCATGAAAGATGAAGTTGATTCGCTTGAACAACTTGGCACTTGGGAATACTGTATTCCACCGCCAAATGCGAACATCACTGGATCCCGTTTTGTTTATAAGACTAAATATGAACATGGGAAACCTACTAAACTTAAATCAAGACTTGTTGCGCAAGGATACTCCCAACGTGATGGAATTGATTATTATTCCAACGACTTATATGCTCCAGTAGCTCGCATGAGTTCAATGCGTTTCATACTTACTCTTGCAGCTTCACTTAAATTCGAAATTAATCAACTCGATGTAAAGTCTGCTTACTTATACGGTAAGATTAATGACGATGAAAACTTATATCTTCGTCCACCACCTGGTGACTTACTACCTAACTTGCCTAAAGGATGGGTACTGAAACTGCGGAAGACTCTCTACGGTCTTAAGCAAGCTGGACGTCGCTGGTACAAAGTACTACGCGATATATTCTTCCAACTAGGACTTCAACGTTCAAACTTTGATAATGCGGTCTTCTTTTTATACAGGGGAGATCAACTTATACTGATACTCGGTGTTCACGTAGATGATATTATCTTATGCACCGTTACTACTATTGTCGCCGAACAATTTACGATAGCACTAAGACAACATGTCGAAGTGACTAATGGTGGTCCTATCCACTGGATGCTCGGTATTGAGATTCAGTATGATAAATCTCAGAGCATTATCAAACTTCGTCAACAAGACTATATTCAAACTATACTTAAACGATATAACTTTGACCACGAACATACACGCCGTACACCCATGATACATGAGCACAACCTAGCCCCTCGTGACTCAAATGAACCTCGTCAGGACGCTGACGCCATTAAATACTATATGTCTTTAGTTGGTGGCTTACGATACGTTGCCGACTGTACAAGACCTGATATTGCATACTGCACTGGTCAACTAGCACGTTATTTATCTGACCCAAGTAAGGAGCACTTCGCTGCAGCTAAACAGTGCTACTTATATCTTAAGGGAACGTGTGACTACTGGCTTGTCCTAGGAAACCAAGCTAATACTTCTTCTGTCTCACTTGTTGGATATGCCGACTCTGACGGCATGACTACGTACGGAAATAAACCAATAATGGGCTACGCCTTTACATATAATGACTCGCTTATCTCTTGGTCAAGTAAGCGTTGTTCACTTGTAACACTATCGGTCACTGAAGCCGAATTATATGCACTCGCAAATGCATCAACTGAAGCTATATATCTCAAAAGCTTCATCGACGACATACTTAACTCTACTATGGATCCTGTTAAGATGTATACTGACAGTGAATCAACTTTGAAGATTGTTCGTGCACCCGAAGAACAACATTCTCAACGTACTAGACACTTCAAAATTCATAAGAATTTTATCAGCGATCGCGTAGATCAAAAGTACATTACTGTACATTGGATCCCAACTAAATATCAACGCGCTGATACTTTAACTAAAGCATTACCTCTTGAAACACTCAAGCACATCAATGAACTACTTCACATTCGTGCTTGAAGGGGAGTGTTAAACTTAATCTAACTAAACTGAGTTTCAACTTTATTTTAACTCTGCTTTAACTTAATACTTACTTACCGTATATACTTTGCACTCTGCAATACTAGATCAATACCTTTTGATCCCCAATCTTTCGCTCTCACCTTAAGTCTCACTTGAATCTCGTAGCCTTCTAACAATTGCTTTCAACTTCGACTCGGAGATACGACATGTTTGGGGGAAGCCATGGTCCATCGTCACAGTTCTCTACCTGTTACAACGATATCTCCCCTTCTTGACTATCGTAGGTTTGGTACTTCAGTGTGCGTATATTACTTTTCACTCACCCATGGGGTGGTCCTCACGATGTTTCTTCGCCCAGACCACTTCCTGGAGAATCCGAGCTTGCAATATTGCAAGGTAACTTATCGTATCAGCGGATGTAAGTATTTTGACACAACCGCAAGGCCCACTTCAGCAGCTCACACCATACTTTCAGGGTGTCTCCTTGTCGGGATTGTCCTCTCTGAAGGTGTGCAATATTTGGTCATTTTCCGCACTGCCACGACACAGAGTCACAACATCGGGTATAGCACTGCTCACACTTCGTATCTGGGCCGTTTGGCACAGACGCACTCGAGTGGGAGCTGGACTTGTCATTTTTTATCTAGGGGTATGGGCACCATGTTTTGTCTTCTTTCACCAATTCCAAATTGCGACTCAGTGTCAGTCTTTTCTTTGATATCCGGAGAATTGTAGACTGATACCTACGAAGTCACTAGAGTACCGTTACCTCATTTTCGAGGATGTTTTGTTTCTGGTGGAAGCCGCGTTCTCTACGTGTGCTGGGTGCTGATGATGATCTACGACACTGGTAATCTTATGACTCGTATTTCTCGGACCATCGATGCTGAATGGTCGCAATAGCGATGTTGATCATGATCCTGATTCCTGGAGTCTCATCCTGTCGGTCACCCCTAGCCTAGCTAAACCAGTTAACCCGCGACTTATCTTTTTCTTAGTTCGAATCGGCGGAAGATCCAAACTCATCAAGACCGTTTACGAAGATGGTGGGTTGCCCTCCGCCGACGACCATTCCATTACCTACCAATCGATTGATCTGTTTCTCTCGACAGGCGTTTTATACTACAGCTTCATCTTTTGTGAGGATTCCTGCTGGACTTGGTCCATGGTAGACGCTGCTAAATATCCCGCACTCAGTATTATCGCTGGTCAATGTGATGGTGATTCTTACCCTTTCTGTGAGTCCATATTTCGACCTGTGGCGATTCCGTTGAGCTTCTTCTCTTCACCATTCGATCAGACCGATGGCATGGTTCATCTCTTTGCTGTGTGCGTACCAAAGACACCGATTCCATTTTACCACCCCAAGCTAACATCGGTGCCCTTAGTTTCGAGGGCGTGATGCACTCGATCCTCAGCAGCTGTGCTATTATTCACATACGGCGGTTAGCGTCGCAGTCCGACGTGTATATTCACCGACTTCATGAAACCGGGGTTTCATATGGGTCCTTTTTTCCCGTTGATTGAACCCAACGGCGACTTCCAAATTACTGGGGCGGTCAGGATACTGCTCGTAAAGTTCCGAATTTGTGAAACCCCCATGTTATTTATCGATATCGTATGGAGTGCACGGAACATATGCCCCTGCCAGGGCACACTTCCCGCTCGTCGGGGCCGACTACCTGGCAGTATAAATTCACGCCGAAAGGTTTCGTTTTGACTTGGTCGCTAGATCAGGATTAGTGGTGATTATTGTGTCCAACCACTCCGACCTCCATCAAGTGTGAGAACGACAGATTACACGACCTGCGTACAAAGGCTCGTAGATCCAAGTTCGAAACATAGACTGGAAAACAGGAGCGGAGCAGATTCATGAGGATTATAATTATCCAAGGCGTACATGTCCCAGAACAAATCAAAAACCAATTGTGCCTCAAGCAAACGTGAGGTCATACACTATTCAACGTTTACCGTCACGTTTCCAGATGTGATGACTCACACAATCCTGGAAAGATGGAAGAAAACCTCCATTCCCTCCTCACCCAGATCCTTGAGTTTAATTGGCAATCCAATCGTAACAGACCGTGATCAGTCGGTCCCAGCTTGTGCATCCACCTTTCGGTCAGGTCGCCACCTAGAGGCAACTGTCCTATACACAGTTATGAATGTCTCGATTGGAGTCAAAGAGGGCGCACAAGAAGTCATATCCATGTTGTGGAAGATATAGGCCGAAGGTGAGGTGTTGGAGTCGGGTTAACAGCGTGATATTTCCCTCTCGAGGGTTGATGTCGCAGAGTTGTATAGAATGCGGAGATCTTCTATGCGGTCCAATTGCGGATTAGATCTCAGTCCGAAAAGAGAGGGCTGCTAACTGTGGAGAAAGAAGGCGGAGGTTGTCTTTCGATGAGAGTGCGTCCCACGCGAGAGTCAGAGAGGTGATTGAGCATGCTGAACGTGTGGTACACTGGAAAAGAGGGAAAGCATCTTCGAGGCTCGGACGTACATGGTAAAGAGTGAGTGAGGAGAGGCGCGGGAGGGTAAGGTGGTCAATTAATGGGACCCAGGTCAACTGAGTAGGTGGTTCAGGTACAAACGTGAAGGTCAGGGCCCGAAGATTCACGAAAGAATATCCATCCGAGGTGGAAAGAAACGAAGCTTCCGTTGATCACTGAACATTGAACTCTGTATTTTGATCATGAAAACCCGCCCACCGGCGGGATAATCCATGATGGTGCGTATTCCACGTCAAGAGATCTATCATAGCAGACTCATTGCGATCCCCAGATATTGACAGCCACATCTACGTACGGATGTTCAAGCACAAGTGGACCCTCATCAAACCCTCCAGCGCCTCCATATCCAATGTCCCGACATCGAGCGCCTGGCAACGGTCACGCCGACATCCTACGCACAAAATCCGCCCTTGGACTCTCACAGCTCTAGCCAGAGGGCAAAAACTAAACCTCAAAAACACCCAGCTAGAAGTAAACCCAGAACACAACTCGTATTCTCCAAAACCCGTTGGTATCTACACGAAACGGTGCGTAATGACTTTAAATAGGGTTGTTATTTCTAAATAGACTCGCATGGGACAGAAAGGCAAAGCCGCGAGCAGGGAACAGGATACAAGGAACTTAGGACAAGACAAGAGACGAGTGATAAATGGCGGTATTATTGACAGGAACATCCGTTTCGGCGATGACAGAGGGAGTTTCGGCAGCAGACAGCAGTAAAGGAGGGGTGTTCATGAAGGTGTTCATCATGGGTGCTGTCCTCCTCGTCACAGTGGTCAGTGTTAAGAAATGGTTCTATCCGTACACGATGGACGATTTGGAACACCAAATCGCCTACGTTGGGGACATTATCGGGCAGAATACAACACTCGAGAGGGACTTATTGGGAGAGATGGGATGGACATTTCAAGAACGACTGGATGGGTACGTTGATGATATGAGGTCTTCTGTGGTGGGTTTCTTGATGTTGTTGTGTAGGGAACGCCGAAAGATGGGCAAAATCCAGGAACGGGCGACTGTCGAGCCGAAGAGGTGGAGAGTGCTCGCTTGGGTTGGGTTTTATTGGCGGGAAATGAGGGAGGTTCAGGGGTGCCATGACTCAGTGATGAACTTGAAGAAAGATGTTATGGTACGAGGATGAGCTCTTGCGATCCTAGAAAAAGCGTGGGCTGACGATTTGTGGTGACAATCTTTTAGATGGAAGTGAACCAACGTAGGGATGACTTACTGCGATACCCGGTCTAACATCGCAGGAAAAGTGCTCCTCAGTCGCCATAGATGTTCAACGACCCGTTCCTCTTGGTTTCCGCACCATCGTTAATGCCATCATCGCTAACTTCTGCTTCCCTACGACCGTAAGCTTGTAAATTTGCACGCCCTCAAACAAACAATGTTTTCTTCGTCTGTCAACCGAGCAGAGGTCAGCATTGGCTCGGCAGGTCAAAAACGACGGCAAGATTACTCACTTGAGGAGGCTTGTCATCGATAATGCTGCGACCATGGCTCGATTTGTTTCCTCGCACACACGCAACGCATCCTGAAAGACGCCATCCTACAGCTGTGTGCCGTTCTCGTTTCATCCTCGCCAAGTGCTGGTTCGCTGGAGCTGTAGCGCCGAAGACTTGCACATCTTGGAAGGAAAGGCACCTGACTTGTTTTCCTATTTTTCCTATCAAAGGAAAAGAGCATACAGTCAGTCTTGGCTTGCAGAATTAGAGACGGCAATGAGGACGACACATTTGACTCTTGAAAAGCTGATGACACGAACGCGAAGGAACTCATAGTGGCCGACCTCAGATTTTCGTCAAATGAAAAGAATAATAAATTGGTTGGCGAAGACGACGGCAACCTACTGCTCGACGATCAGAGTGTCGTTGCACGCCGTGTCGTCCTTTGTACTGCATTATCCTTGAGCATCCAGATTCTGTGGGGGCGAGAGTTTGAAAGCTCATAAAGGTGAGTGGATCAAGGGTCAGGTGGAAGTCGAAAAAGTGAGAGACGGAAAGACGTTTCGTCGAGTAAACAGGCCAAGGTACGTGGGAGAGATGAAAGAGGTCAAAGCGAATGGCGCCGGCGCCTGGTGTCGGGTGTTCGGGGTCTACCATGATCGGATTTATCACTGCCAGGTTAGGCAGGCGGATCTTTCGGTAACCACTCCTACTGTATGTAGCCATCGCGGTCTAAGCGTTGCATTCGGATTCTGACAAGCTTGAGCTCTTGAAATATGGAGCTCCTACACTGAAAAGCGTTGTCCCTGCAACGGAGTCTGCATTCCAGTAGACTCCGATAGCGCAGTCCCCTGCAGGCGCTTTCAAGGGCCGCTCGATTTATCTCCGCTTCGAATTCGAATCTCGACTACGGATCCGAAATTAGGATGGGACCCCAAATACCCCTTCACTCAGCTTTGACAGGCATTTGACTCGTTGTGCATTCCCACTTGCATTTGATCCCATTTGACCCCATACTCAGATCGCGCAGCTATGGGCCACCCTCAAAAAAGCAACCCTCTTTCAACCCCTTACCAATCAGCTACGTTATCTGCCCTTCAATACTCGAGAATTCATACCTTCAGCCGGTTGGTACGTCCTCGATTTCTCCTACCTCCGCTGACCTTTCACCGCTGGCTTCGAATCCTTCGTAATCGCTCAGAACGGCCGAGAAGACATCAAAGGTGCTACTGTTGAACGCACCGCCTGATCCGGCAACGTGTCCAGAGACACCTCCACTGCCCATGGTGTAGCTATATTTTTTTCTTCTCCCTCGACGTTGTCGACTTACCGTACTTGATGACTGCCAGGTTTTTCACTTCAGGCTCAGTGCAGTCACAGGGTGTCCAGAGTCAACTAAACCGGCGTGTTGGTCATCGTGCCGGGTTTGATTTCTCCCTTGCCTATCGGTCTCCTCGTTTGCTTCTCTTGGGTCGTTGGACACATCAATGCAGATCAATCATATTCAAGCAACACGGGTAGGCAACATGGAAGGCCAAAGGACAGCAGAAATAGAGCATTCGAAATGGGGATAACAGTGGAAAAGCGGACGGTAGCGGTGATGGATGACGAGTGTGGTGGGCTACGATGATCGTCAACCCCTTTGGCTAGCGGCGACCAGCTGGATGGCATTACACCCTGGTAGACGTGGACCATCCTCTTGCATGGAAGGTACGCTCTCTCTCCTCGATCTCGAGCTGCAGAAAATATTTTCATGAATTTTTTTTTGCCATTCGACATGGACGAGCACACGCACCATCAAGTCATGCTTCAACTGCGATAGTAACGCATGGGAAGCATTTACGCGCTTCAACTGGCACCACTGGAAGATCACCCAAGCCAAAATCTTCGTCCTATCTGGCTCGTTGACACTCCTTCTCCTGACCTGGCGTACCCCCTCGTTGCACCTAAATTGGGTTGGAGTTGGCCGTACAGGACATTCCAGCGATTTTTTCCAGCGTAGAAGAGGTTTTTTTGCAGAGTTTTGAGAGGTAGAAGTCAGTCATCCTGGATACAAGGTACGCACAACCCCACACTCACATCTGAAGTCTACGTCTAAATCTCCTCACAGACTCCCCCAGCAAGTTCCACTCGAAAGTCGTATTTCTCCTGATCAATTCGTCAATGCTCTTCACCAAGTCTTCCAGATCCTCGACGGTGTATGGGAAGAACCACTTTCTGGCCGCTACCGCAGCAATAACGACCAACATTCCAATGACGACCAATTTGGTCAAGACACCACTGCCGGAGTGGTAGGACGTCGTAACCTCCTCATTCATCTCCAAAACGGACGATACGAGAGTCAGCGCTGGCATTACACGGCGGATATGCTTCAAGCTGGAAGTCGGGGTGTTGGGTTTGGTATTAAAATGCACCAGGGGACGTCAGTCGCGGTCGCTCGGTTTTTTTAGCTGGATTTCTTACCGAATTAGATACCTGGAGGTTGTTATCGAGTGCTTTCAGGTGCTCGGGTCGACGTGAGCAAGGTTTACCGTCGAGCTCGTTGGTCTTTCGAGGGTGTTGCAGGCGTCTTTTTGTCACATGTCTTCCTTGTCGTTGATGTCATTTAATGTACATAGACGCTGGCGAATGAATAGATTATATTTTCTATCTCTTTCTCCTGCTCTCGCGCGTTGCGTATCCTACTGTATGCTCTCCTTCGACAAAGGTATCGGCGGCTATGTGATTTGAGGACATCCTCAGAGCAATGTCACGCGGCGTCACAACCTCCCAGTCCCAACTACCATGTTCAATTCTCAGTCTATCGATACTGAAGACAACGGCTAGCTCAGAAGCCTTCTTCAGGATCCGAAACTCTCATTCTCAGTCATCGCATCCATTCGTAAACTCTTCCATATTCTCCACTACCAGCCCAATACCGATTCCTATCCAATTTTCGAACGACCGGTTCCTACCCAATGACCTAGGACTCGTATATGCACCTTGCATTTCGTCTATACGGGGCCATATCAAGGAATGGCTAGTGAAAAAGCTCTGGTGTGGTTTTTTTCGACATGTATGCGCCGGGGTTTTCACTCCGTTGTGCTTGCAGGGTTCCGTTCACCAAATTGCCTCTCTAGACGTCGACGTGACGACGCCGAAATTTTGCAAATACTCTGAAGACTTTTTTCCTCTTGTCTTTACGCCCGTAGCCTCATCCATGACGACGAAGTTCCTCCCTTATACGCGGTCACAGGTATATGAGAGTGTCGCTGACGAAGAGTGCATTGGATTTAAACCAATTAGAAGAAATGGGAATGAGGGAGAGGGCATCGGTAGTAAGGGCTCGATATTGGGCTGTGGCCTGGGAGAGCTAGTAACATTTCGGCGGGTCCATTCTTCTTGTTCATCAAACCTTCACATCTGCAGATCATCCGACGATGTTCTTGAAGCTCACGTTATTCTCCCTCTCATAAATGCTCCTTGCTCGACGGTTCTCCGCAACATCATTTCAGTCTGCAATACCGCGCCACAGAATTTTTGCCTTCCTTACCTCGCTGACCCTCCCCCCACAATCCTCAAGCCAGAATCAAATTGGGAACTACACCGATGGTCTTCGTGAATGAACGCGGTCAAACTCAATAACCGTCTCGCTCGGGATATACGTCGTTCAACGCGACTGCGGTGCTTGGAACGACACGCTCTGTGGGCTGTACTGGGAACTCTACTCGAGCTTACAGTTGCCTTGGACTAGCATCGACTATCTCTAGCCTGGTGAGGAAATCGGATCGCTACGATCACTTGAGCGAATACGGATCTGTACTCTATGGCCCCTTTATGACTCGTCCGGTGTACTCAGACATTCACCTGATCATGAGGAACCGACAAAATCGAGACAATAAAACTACGAAAGACTTGGAATTGAAAAGGTTACCGAGCATCGTGACGTTGCTTTCGGTCCACCAGCTCGTTCCTGGCCGTCACTTTTTCAAGGAAGCACTGGGACGACCGGTTCGAATTTGGACATTTTTTGAGGACCGGGAGCCATTCAGCGCGCACTCACAACGGGCTGAATCTGGTTTGCACTCATGGCGTCAACCACAACTGTGATACAATTCTCAAGTGGCTACGATGGTCGCGTCGAAATCCTAGAAAACTCTCGTAACTCGCCGTAATTAAGACCCCTACGAGTTCTCAGTTGACATTCCTGTGACGTCAAGAATTGTGTTCTTTAGTAGCCACGGAGGGTAATACGTCTACTAATCCCAATGTCACTGAGACTCGGAATGTTCTATTCGCACCCCAGTCCAGAGAGACTTTGGGGCGATGACTGTGGCTTTTACAAATCGTCATACAATGGCTCAGGTACGTTCTCATTTCTGACTTATGAACCTATGCTATTCATTCCAATACTACAAGGCATGCTAATAGCTATCCAGAGTCTGCAATAGTCAATTGATGGATCAGATTGTAGCAGACTTGGTCCAGGTTCATGTCGACCATGCTCGGCTCATCAAGGACCGCTTCAGCCAAAGGTAGTCTTTGATGCATCGCCTAGCGATCGTTTCTCAGCGTATTTTAGCCACTCAGAGTGCGCACCCCCGGAATGGGGACATCGCGAGGCTTCACTCGATCCGCAACTCGTTGGAGAACCCGTCGGGTTTGATTAGTGACCACCCATACATCGATGATTGTATGTGAGCTGACGATTGACGGAATTACTAGCTAGCTTAATCACGTATGTTGGCCACACATTGCAGTATTGGTGGCGGCGACATTTGTTTCAAAAATACCCATGGACTGTATATCACCTCGGCAGTCCGACGTTCACGACTCTCGTCGAACCTTGTTGCACCTACGCTCATTCTTTATCTCATTACCGTTCATGACCCACCTAAACCTTGGCTTAGAGCCCGGGGCGCATCACTCACAGCACCGAGTACGATCCCAATTCCTAAGTGGCTACAATAGCCATTTCGAATAGCTGGCAAACTCTTGTTATACAAGACCCCGACGCGCTCTCCGTTTACATTTGTTTGACATATAACACGTCCTTGAGTAGAAAGGAGGGTGCACATCTGCTAATCCCGACATTGCTGACACTACCGAACATGAAATGAGGTAGTCGGACCCCGCCCAACCCAATGAAACTTTGGGGTTGTGTCTGTGGCTTTCTTGGACTGTCATAACAGGTACAATCCTCTAGGTGTGTCTCATTTCTGATGTTACTTATGACTCTACGAAGCCTACCGTTGAAGGCGGACTGACAGATCGTCACAGGCACGTCCCACCTCGCGACGAAATGAATTTGAGCAACGTCGAGGCTGTTCGGGGCTCTATCGTACCTTTGGAATCTCGTTGGTACCACAAGCCTTCCACGAGTAGTAAAATAAAGCACTCACCTTTGGGGTGTTCTCAGCGTCAAGGGACCTCCAAACCTCCCAACCTCCCCTCACTCAGCGATCGGAACAAAATTCATGCCATTGGTGGACGACTGCTATTACACTCTGAGAACATTTCGCCTGTCCATGTCAGTCCTCAACTCACTAGTCAATGGCCAACCAACTCTGGCTATACGATCATGTCCTACGCATTGCGGTCAGGTACCCGCTCATACTCTTGACTTGACACGAGCTCCACTTTTGCCACAGGGGACTCGACGTTCATTCCCAGAATCTCCAGACGCGCCAGATCCCCAATATTCACGAAAACGTATAAAAAGGCGGTCAAAACAGCTCTCATTCCTCACTCGAACACTCCTGCAGTCGTCTGTTCAAGCACCTCTCCTCAATCAGCATGCTCTTCAACAAGTTTTTTGCTCTCTCTACTCTCACCACCCTTGCGGTCGCCACACCGCTCGTTTCCCGCACTGGCGGTGGCGGGGGTGGTGGGGGAAGCAGCGGTTCGTGCAACACTGGTGAACTCCAGTGCTGCAACAACGTTACGACCGCTAAGGATCCCGTTACGAGCCTCCTTCTTGGCTTGCTCGGTATCGTGCTCCAGGACGTCAACGTCGGGGTCGGCCTTACCTGCAGCCCGATCACCGTTGTCGGCGGTGGCAATGGCGGATGGTAAGTCTATGCACTTCGATGCTGGCGCGTTAGAGCCCGTGCTGACCGTACTCTGTAGCTCTGCGAAGCCTGTGTGCTGCCAGGACAACAGCCACGGTAAATTCATTCGAGATCTTTCACATTGGTTTTGTGGTCCTAGCTGACTCCCATTGTCTTCAGGTGGTGTCGTCTCCGTTGGTTGCATCCCTATCAGTCTTTGAACGGTCGAAGATTGGTTCGAATGAATTGGAAGGATTCGTGTGATATGTCTGTTGTAGTGAATGAATGAATTATCGTTTGTGTTGCACCTGTTAACCTGAATTTTGGACGCCTGAGATACCGCGACTAGAAACGAAATGAGGTTTGAGCCATCGTCAATTGCCTTCGTCACGTCGCGATATTTTATCGCAACCGAAGTCCGCATAGAAAGTTGAGACTCTAGAAGAATCAAACTGGACGTAGTGCTCAGCTATGAGGACTTTCGCTCTGGCCTTGAATCTCAAATAAATGTAATACTTCGACTTGAGAAGTCTAGCTGCGGCTACGTAGTGTGGAAGTACAAATAGATATCTCCACGGTCAAATTTGTAGCAGAGATAGGCCATTCGAAGCTTCATTTCTGGTGAGTTCCTGTAACGCCTTATGAATTATTTGCCCTCAGATCCTGTTGTCCTTCTCGAATTGATAACAGATGCATCCGCCGCAGCGTCAATGGTGAGCCGTTCATGGGACAAACTGTGCCTCCGTGGGCAGAGTACCATTCACGAAAACGCTCGAACCGCTTGTGCGGTGCGCCTATTGAGCAGTACGGTTTGGGAACATAAGCCCAAAACGGAGGTTGTGACTTACCCCCGGAGAATCTTGTGTTAGGAGAACGGACATAGAGAAGAGACCTTAGGTTTCACGGTTCATTCCAGTGTGTCCTACATATCTCGAATAACGCCCACCCTGCAATAGAAGTGACGGGATCTGTATCGAAAGAATAAAGATCAAATGCCGTTGTGAAAGGCCTGCCCGGAAAAGCCATACAATTCGTGAAACAAAGCGAATGGTCAGGAGAACGTTGCGGGCACGAGCCATGAACACTTCTGCCAATTGATGCAGCTGTTCCCCTGCAGCCTTTCCCTCCTCTCCTAGAGCCACTTCATCATGGAAGCTTGGAGGGACAATCGTCACCACCTCGACGTAGAAATTGCGATTTCTCTCCGAGAAGCGTATACCATAGATAACAGCACAGGAGCTGGCGGGCCTTCTGGATGCTCGCTTTCCTTCTGGGGTGGGTTTCCGCCAAGCAAACCTAGATCCAGAGCCATCTTCGCAAATGAACATGAAGATGCGGGATAAAAGTTTGCTGGGTGATTTGTGAATCGGCGTTGGGATTTATGTCCTCCCCGTTTTGATGGAGACGTTCAGTCGCTCGTGGTGGCCCTCCAACGAGGGTATGATCAATCTGGACTTTTTGAACAGTTTGACCACTTTATTGAGGAATTCAGCGTCTTCCTCACTCGCTCGGAGATGCTGGGTGATAGCCTCTAGGTCATGAGGCTATCCTCGGTCGAAACAAGCCTCGATGAACAGGAGACGGTTGAGAGACCTCTGGAGTAAGTCTTCCGTGGTCAGCAACATAGGGTGAGTTCTATCATCCCGTGAACGTGATATCAGTAGCAGATCATGTCAAGATATTCCCTACTCACCTTTTCTTCAGCCGATATGTGGTGTGGATCCAAGGCGACTCACTCTGAGCTTCATGTGGCCTCAATTATCAACGCGCCGTTTCGAATCAAATATCACCCGGGCGACTACTTACTTACTGTACTTGGCTTCAAGAAGACTCAGGCACACGGATATTGCAAGTCTAATCAGTTTCGACCAAGTTCAGACAGACACATTCGCCGCGGGGCTCATGCACAAACCTCGAGCTTCTGACCTTGATCGAATCCAGCAAGCCTTTCAAGCGCCCCTATATTCAATGTCCTGACATCGAGCGCCTAGGAAAGTCACGCCGACAACATGCGCACAAATCCGTCCTACTCTCACAGCTTTAGCTAGAGGGCAAAAACTTAAGCTCGAAACCATCCAGCCAGAAGTAAACCCAGAACTCAACTCGTATTCTCCAAAAACGATTGGTATCTACACAGAACGGTGCGTAACCACCTTAATGCTGTCGCTATCTCTAAATAGACTCGCAGGGAACAGGAACTCGAAACGGCGGACAACGAGCGAGATACAAGTAACTCAGGATACGACAGAAAACGAGCAATAAATGGCAGTATTATTAACAGAAACATCCGTTTCGGCGATAACAGAGGGGGTTTCAGCGGCAGACAGCAGTAAAGGGGGGGTATTGGCCAAGGTCTTCATCATGGGTGCCATTCTCCTCATCACGGTGCTCAGTATCAATAAATGGTTCTTCCCGTACACAATGGATGATTTGGAACGCCAAATCGCGTGCGTTGGGGACATTATCGAACAAAATACGGCTCTTGAGAGAGATTTATTGGGAGATATGGGATGGATATTTCGAGACCAGCTGGATGGGTACGTTGATGTTACGAGGTCTTCTGTGTCGGATTGCTCAATGATTTCATGCAGGGAACGTCGGAATATGGGCGAAATCCAGGAATGGGCGATTGCTGAACCGAATAGATGGGATTTGCTCGCTTGGATCCGGTTTCGTTGGCGGGAGATGAAGGAGGTGAAGAGATGCTATTGCTCGGTGCTGGACTTGAGGAAGAATGTTTTGGTATGCACTCGACTTCTCACAACACTGGAAGAACGTCAGCTAACAATCTATGGCGATATTGCTTTTCAGATGGAAGTGAATCAACGCAGGCATGACTTACTGCAATACCCAGCCTAACGTCTAAATCAGGTGCCGTACATCCCCTGTGGGTGACGACCTTCACCGTTCATCGCCAACCCGTTCTGATTTTCGCACCGTCCACCCAACGCCATCTGTTACTGTTTCGCTAGGGCCAGAATCGTGTAAATTTGCATGCCCTCGGCCAATATTTTCTTCATCTGTCAACAGAGCAGATTGAGGTCAGCGTCGGTTTACAGCAACAGCGTGAACACGTACTTGGGGAGGCTCGTTACCGGTGATGCTTCGACCAAAACTCGATTCGGTATCAGATGGCAATGAGCCGACGCGAACATGAACGTCCGAAAGTAAGTGTTACATCTCATCAATGGCCACCCAAAGGCTCCTCGCACACATGCAAGCCATCCGAAAAGACACCATGTCTTACAACTATGCGTCGTACCCGTTCCATCGTCACTAAGTGTTAGTTCGCTGGAGCTATGGTGTCAAAAGTTTGCACACCTTGAAAGACACCCGACGTGTTTTCCTATGGGAAGAAAGGAGCACACAATCAGTCTTGGCTTGCACGGCAACGAGGAAGATACAATCGAGACTCTCGCCTTGAAAAGCTGATGACACGAACACAAAGGAAGTCATAGTCATTAACCTCGAATTTTTGTCACACGACAAGAATGATGAGTCAATTGGCGAAGACGATAGCAACTCACTAGTCGAATGATCAGAGCGCCGTTGCACACTGTCGTCCTTTGAAGCGATTTGCAGAGTATGAGCGGATGGGGAAGGGTTGATAGAAGTAGGAGAAGAATATCGAGCAGTGAGACGGTGAAGGGTTGAAATGGGTGCAAGTTGCGTTTGCGTTCACCTGAAGACGGGTACAAGTTGCATTCAGTGAGGCTGTCGAGTCAGACGGGTGGCATGCTCGGAACCGCAAGAGGTATCTGGGGTCCCATCCCAAATTCTACCAAATCTGGACTATTCTCACGACTGGTAAAGCGTCCAGTCACGACTGACCGACGGACCCATATCCGTATCAGGCAAGAGGTTTCAGATCCAACAGATCTCCACACCCGAAGTCTCGCGTGGCAGTCTGATGAGGCAGTCTGATGAGCGTGCTTCAAGCGCCTCGGCTAAGGATGCCGTGCTTACCAATCGCCATCTAGTATCCAGCCATCGATTCGGATGAACTTTCCAGGAATATCATGATTGCTGGAATCCGTTGCGCATATCGCGGGGATGTATGGGGGGAAGGGTGAGAAATGGTATCGATCATCCGAATCGATGGCTGGATACTAGATGGCGATTGGTAAGCACGGCATCCTTAGCCGAGGCGCTTGAAGCACGCTCATCAGACTGCCTCATCAGACTGCCACGCGAGACTTCGGGTGTGGAGATCTGTTGGATCTGAAACCTCTTGCCTGATACGGATATGGGTCCGTCGGTCAGTCGTGACTGGACGCTTTACCAGTCGTGAGAATAGTCCAGATTTGGTAGAATTTGGGATGGGACCCCAGATACCTCTTGCGGTTCCGAGCATGCCACCCGTCTGACTCGACAGCCTCACTGAATGCAACTTGTACCCGTCTTCAGGTGAACGCAAACGCAACTTGCACCCATTTCAACCCTTCACCGTCTCACTGCTCGATATTCTTCTCCTACTTCTATCAACCCTTCCCCATCCGCTCATACTCTGCAAATCGCTCAGAAAGGCCGAGAAGACATCGGGGATGCTATTGCCAAACGTACCACCTGATTCAGCACCGTGTGCAGCGGCATTTTCACTCCCAACGGTGTGGCTACCTTTTCCTCTTCTCCCTCGACGTCGTTGACTTACCGTACTCGATGCTCACCAGGTTTTTCACTTCAGGCTCGGCGCAGTCGCAGAGTGTCCAGTGTAAACCAGACCGGCATCTTGTACATCGTGCTGGGTCTGATCTCTCCCTTGCCTCTCGGTCTCTTCGTTCGCTTTTCCTGGGTCGTTGGACACATCAATGCAGATCAATTATATTCAAGCAACACGAGCAGGCAATGGGAGGCCAGAAGAAAGCGGAAACAGAGCATTCGAAGTGGAGGAGATAGCAGCGGAAAAACCGACGGTAGCTGTAATGAACGACGAGCGCGGTGGGCTACGATGATTGTCAACACCTTGGCTAGCGGCGACCAGCTGGACGGCATTGCACCCTGGTAGACGTGGACGACCCTCTCGCACGGAAGGTACGCTCTCTCTCTTCGATCTCGAGCTGCAGAAAATATTTTCATGAATTTTTTTTGCCATTCGAACATGGACGAGCACACACACCATCAAGTCATACTTCAACTGCGACAACAACGCATGGGAAGCATTCACGCGCTTCAACTGGTGCCATTGGAAGATCACCCAAGCGAGGACCTTCGTCCTATCCGGCTCGTCAACACTCCTCCTCTTGATCTGGTGCACCTCGTCGTTACATCTACATTGGTTTCAAGTTGGCCATGCAGGTCATTGAAGTAATTGTTTTGGGGCGTAGGAAGAGGTTTTGCAGAGTTTTGAGAGGTAGAAGTTAGTCATTCTGGCTACAAGGTACGCACAACCTCGCACTCACCTCTGAAGCCTATATCTAAATCTCTTCGCAGAACCCCCCAACAAATTCCACTCAAAAGTCATATTTTTCTTGATCAATTCGTCAGTATTTTTCACCAAGTCCTCCAGGTCCTTGATGGCGTATGGGAAGAACCACTTTTTGGCCGCTACCGCAGCAAGAACGACCAATAACCCAATGACGACCAATTTGGCCAGGACGCTACTGGCGGATCTATTAGACGACGAAATCTCCTCAGCCATCTCCAAAACAGAAGATTCGAGAGTCAGCGCTGGCATTATACGGCGGATATGCTTCAAGCTGGAAGTCGGGGTGTTGGGCTCCAATATCAAAATGCGCCTGGGGACGTCAGTTGCGGTCGCTCCGTTTTTTTGGCTGGATTTCTTACCAATTAGATATCTAGAGGTTGTTATCGAGTGCTTTCAGGTGCTCAGGTCGATGTGAGCAAGGCTAACTGTCGAGCTCGATGGCCTGTCGAGGGTGTTACAGGCGTCTTTTTGTCACATGTCCTCCTTGTCGTTGATGCCGTATACAGTGTACATAGACGCTGGTGAATGAATAAATTATATTTTCTATCTCTTTCTCCTGCTCTCGGGCGTTGCGTACAGTACTGTCTGCTCTCCTTCGACAAAGGTATCGGCGGCTATGTGATTTGCGGACTTCCTCAGAGCAATGTCACAAGGCGTCACAACCTCCTAGTCCCGACCACCATGTTCAATTCTCAGTCTATCGATACTGACGACAATGGCTAGCTCGGAAGCCTTCTTCAGAATCCAGAACTCTCAGTCTTCGCATCGATTCGTAACCTCTTCCATATTCTCCACTACCACCCCACTACCGACTCTTGTCCAATTTTTATCGACCTGTTCCTACCCAAATGACCTAGGACACGTTTATACCCCTTGCGTTTCGTCTATGCGGAGCCGTCTCGAGGAACAGCTAGTGACGAAGCTCTGATGTGGCTTCTTTAAAAATGTACGCGACGTGGTTTTCGCTTCGTTGTACTTGCTAGCGTTCCGTTCACTAATTTTCATCTCTAGACGTGACGATGCCGACGTTTTGCAATTACTCTGGAGACTTTCCTCCTCATGTCTTTACGCCCGTGGCCTCGTCCATGACTATGAAGTTCCTCCCTATTATGCGGTTACATATAGGGGTGTCGCTGACGAAGCGTGCATGGGATTTAGGTCAATTGGGAGAAATGGGAGTGAGGGAGAGGGCATCGGTAGCAAGGGCTCGATATTGGGCTGTGGCCTGGGATAGCTGGCAACATTTCGTCGGGTCTATTCTTCTTGTTCATTGAACCTTCACATCTGCAGATCATCCGACAACATTCTCGAGCTCACGTTATTCTTTCTCTCTTGCGAATGCTTCTTGCTCGACTGTTCTCCACAACATCATTTCAGTCTGCAAAACTGCGCGGCCACAGAAGCAAGCCTTCTTTACCTCGCTAACCCCTTGAGCTTGAATCGGATCGACAATCGCACCGAAGAACTTGTTCTGGAATGAGACGCGGGCGAACTCAATAAACGTCTCGCTCCGGGTATACGGAGATGTGACAGGACGGTGGGCCTGAAACAACACGATCTGGGGACTGTTTCTGGAGGAATTGCCCTCGCACTTGGTGTTGCCTCGGACTAGCATCGACCTACTCTAGCCTGGTACGAGAACCGAATCTCTACGGTCACTTGGGCGAAGTCAGGTCTTTTCTTGATGATTCGTCCGATGCACTCACACATTCATGTGGGCATGAGGAATCGACAAAAACCAAGACTACACAGAACTCGGTGCCCACGAAAGCACTGAGCATCGTAGTCCTACTTTCGGTCTACTAGTTCGCTGTCGGTCGTCACGTTCCTCTAGCGTATGAGAAAAAGGTCGAAGTCAAGCGAGCACTGGAACGACTCCTCCAGATTTTGACAATTTCAAAGATCGGTGGCCACAACAGGCTGAATAATCCATACTTCAGTAATCCGAGCGAAGTCTGGAACTCGAGAAAGCAGGGCTAGGAACTAGGATCAAGCTGAGACGTCTTAACACTCAGCAAGCTCGTCCTACTCTGAATTAGAGTCCTCCCATACCATCACCACGATGATTTTCTCATTCACGACCTGTAGAGAGCCATCAACGGTTGAGTTACCGTGGTCTCACACATCGCAATTTCGGGACTCATCTTCTAGGACATTGCGTCCCGTCGTCTGAGGCGACTACTTTGTTCGCTTGTCTACTACGCCACCGAAATTTCGGGGGATTTCGACTCAGCAAGGTCCAAATGCTCGATCCTTGCCGCAGCCGTACCCGTTCACCAGTCCAACATCATCCATGTGCTACCTCGGCCTCAGTGAACGCGAGTCGCCATTGAGCGCACACCCATGGCACTACGACCCCGATTTCCAGTAGTCACGACAGTGGCGTCGAAATGCTATGTTTGCTTCCGTTACTCGCCGCCATCAAGACTCAATTCAGTTCTCGTTTAACATTTCCCTGACATTAAACACGTCCTTTGGTAGAATGGAGTGCGTGCGGCTGCTATTTCCGATGTCGCTGGCACTCGAGGTGAGGTATTCGTACCCCACCCTAACCCAGAGAGAATTTGGGGTCATAACTTTCTTTGGCTTTCATGAATCGTCATACAGCGCCTCATTCACAGGTACGTTTCATTTCGGGTTTTGTAAACGGTCGAGTGACCATGGATCGTCACAGGTACGTTTTACTTCGCGATGAAATGCCGAGACTGTTCTGGGCCCTTTGTGATCTTGAGGGTCCATGACTAGGGAACTGAAGCCATCTTCAGACCCCGTTTTTAAGATGTCCCGACACTAAGGGACCTCCAAATCCCCCTACTTCGTCTACCTAACGTTCGCAACGAGATTGGCGCCATCACTCCTCGACTATTGTTGAACTTTGAAAACATTTCACCTGTCCATGTCAATCTTCAGCTCACCACCCAACAATCAATCCACTCTGACGATGTACTTATGTCCTATGTACTGTCCTCAGGTACCCGCTCATACTCTTGACTTGACACGAGCTCCACTTTTATCACGGGGGACTCGACGCTCATTCCCAGAATCTCCGGAGTGCACATTCACCGTGTCACGAAAACATATAAAAGCCCGGTCGAAAGACCTCTCATTCCTCACTCGAACACTCCCGCAGTCGTCTGTTCAAGCACTCTTCTCAATCAGCATGCCCTTCAACAAGTTCTTTGCTCTCTCTACTCTCACTACCCTTGCGGTCGCCACACCTCTCGTTTCCCGCACTGGCGGTGGCGGAGGTGGTGGAGGAAGCCCTAGCGGGAACTGCAACACTGGTCCTATCCAGTGCTGCAACACCGTCACAACTGCCAAAGATCCCGTTGCAGGCCTCCTCATTGGCTTGCTCAACATCCTCGTTCAGGACCTCAACGTCGGTGTTGGCCTTACGTGCAGCCCGATCACTGTTCTCGGCGGTGGCAATGGCGGATGGTAAGTCCATGATTTTTCTATGCTTTCGCAACATTAAAGCTTATGCTGTTCCGTGCTTTACTTACAGCTCCGCGAACCCTGTGTGCTGCTCGGACAATAGCCACGGTAAGTTTGCTCGATCCATCTCATGTTGGTTTTGTGGCTCTAGCTTACTGTTCTCTTCTAGGCGGTCTCATCTCTATTGGATGCCTTCCCGTCAGCCTGTAAATGGTCGAGGATCTGATGAACTATGGGGAACCATATGTAAACATAGTGTAATGATTCGATGAGTTGTGGTTTGTGTTGTACCTTGGAATGTGAATTATGGCTGATGTTGGTATTGAATATTGAATATGGGACTCTCAGAGGCGACGGAAGCTCAGGCTACTTATGTTGTCCCGCCTCTACACTGCACTTTCACTGAGCATGGACGGTTCGGGCCCTTGATGTTTTTCTACGACGTCTGACTGCCGAGGTAATCGGTCTTGAGGTTCAGAGACAGAGTCACTGGGGGCGGAAGGTGTCAGAGTCAACCGAGAATCCGAGACGGTCGATTTAAGTTGGTATTGCCTATAGATCTCTCAAAGGCGACGGAAGCTCAGACTATGCATGTTGTCCCGCCTCTATTGACCATCTATGGCTCGGACCCTTGATGGATTTTCTAGCATGGCGAATCACCTCAGTTCTCAGGTATGTATATCATCTATAGCTTTTATGTATCTTGAAGCAGAGGTCCGAAAGAGTAGGGCATATTCGCAAATCGCCCCCAGGCAGATGGGTACATAATCTCGGACCCTTTCAAGGGGATTAGAAAATGTATTCCACGTCGATGATGTCGCAACTCCTTGCTGAAAAAACGCTAGACCACGACGTAGACCTCTTCTCGGACTTTTCCGAGTTACCCTTCGGTCTGCTCGGAGAGCGTTTGCGAATATGCCCTGGTATGGGGTCTCGCACCACCTCTCACAGATGGCGGGATTTATATCTTGTTCATGGAGCTCAGAATATGTCGTGAGTCACCATCATCCCAAGTTGTTTGAAATAATGATGATGATGATAACCACGACGACCCTCCTCGCCGAACCTCGACCCGATCTCTTTCTCAAATTCTGGTTTTCTTGGAATTTCTATTCGTTTACTCCCCTCTGACTTGCATCCCCACCGAGCCTTGGTTATCAGCACGGTGGCATGAGCTACAGTGACGCCTCCGTTTGTTGGGTCTCGATATCAGTGCGAACGGCTACTCAGGGTGCATGAATTCGTTGATGTCTAACTTTGCTTTGATCTTGATCATCTTTTGGCCATCTCACACGCACCGCCAAATCCGACACTCTAGAGAGTTTAAGTAGCGCCGTTATCTGTGTCGCATAACGCTTTCTTCTGCATCAGTACCACCTCAACTCCAATGGACGACATCTCTGCTATCACTGCTGCGCTTGAGCACCGAAGAACAGTTATAGTGAGTCCGGACCCAGCAAATGTTATTGCCAGCTGCTGATCGTGGATCAGTATATGGACGGTTAGTTTCGCCTTCGGGTGGATGGAACTGTAACTTGAAATCATAGCCTCCCAGTTGTCAGCGCAGCATTACTCGTTTATGATGTTATCCTCAACTTCGACTCCGAAATACGGCATATCTGGAGAAAGCAGTGGTCCATCATCACGGTTCTTTACTTGCTACAACGATACCTCCCCTTCGTTGATACCGTGGGTGTGGGACTTCAGCGTACGCCTATTGCTCGCCATTTTCTCATCGCGTGGTCCTCACTGTCTCCTTCGCCCAGGCCAATTTGCGGATAATCCGAGCCGGCAATATTGCGACATAGCTTACCGTATCAGCGGATGTAGGTACATCAACACTACCAGTGTATTGAAAGCTCACGCAAGCACCTCGTACCCACCCTCAGGGTGCTTTGTCAGTGGTATTGCCCTCTCTGAAGGTATGCAGCATTCATATACTTTCACACCTTCCGAGATATAAAGTTTACCATGCCGGGCACAGTGTTACTCACGATTCGTATCTGGGCTGTTTGGAAGAGACGTACTCGAGTAGGAGTGGGACTCGTCGTTTTTTATCTGGGGATATGGACACCATGTTTTGTGTTCTTTCACCAATTCGTCGATGCAATTCGGTGTAAGTAGGCTCCCTAATCAAACTTTACATCCGAGAATTATTTGTTGACGCCAAAAAAGACGCTGGACCACCCTTCCCCCATTTCCAAGGGTGTTTTGCTTCTGGCGGAAGCCGCGTTCTCTACTTGTGCTGGGTGCTGATGATGATCTACGACACTGGTAATCTCATGGCTAGGCCTAGGGAACTGTCAATACTGAATAGTACCAATAGCGATGTTGATCATGATCCTGATTCCTGGGGTCTCCGCCTGTCAGTCACCGGTCCATTCTATCTCAGTAACTCCATGACCAATCCTTTCTTCAGTTCGGATAAATGGGATGTCCAGACTCATACGAACAGTTTACGAAGATGGTGAGTTGCTCTCTACCACGTAGGATGATCTTGACGCCTAAACCGTTGCTTTCTTGATAGGCGTTCTATATTACGGCTTTGTCTTCCGTGAGAACCCTCACTGGACCCATAGTTAGATATGTTACTAAAATCTCGCATCAAGTTTTATCATTGGTTAATGTGTTGGTGATTCTTAACCTTCCCGTGAGTCCAAATGCGAGCTGTTTCAAGTTGGCATGTTCTGATGATCTTCTTTCTCCTTACTCGACCAGCTCGACATGATTAACCTTTTTTCTGCGTGCGTGCCGGAGACAATTCTCTATATTACCGAATAGCAGCTAACATAGATGTTGAAATGCCCACAGTTTCGAGCGCGTAACGCATTCGATTCTCAGCAGCCGTGCGATTCTTCATATACGGCGGGTAGCGTCACAGCCCAACGTGTCTTCCCTCCACCTTGACGAAATCGACGTATCGAGCAGGTCCTTTTTTACTGTTGATTGAAACTGGACATCAACTTCCAAGCCATCCTGGCGGTGATCAACATTAGTGCTGGCAACGATTGAAGTTCGTCACTTCGTCATAACATTTACCTACGGCCTTATGTCTTGTATGTGCCATAGCACCTAGCCCAAGTTCGGATTTGCCATGTCATGATGATGCACGCCAGCTCCAGACTATTCAGAAATAGGAATTTGCGTAGAAATAAGGACCCGTATTGACCTTAGACTAGGATTGGACAGTGGCGATCGCTGCCTCGTCGGTGAATCTTATCCCCTGAGTTATGTGTAGTTTCACAAGATCGGGACAAGTACATCCTGCACTGTGAGCCCCAGTCCGCGTCGAAGTGGCTCGAAAACACAGTGAATTTACCCATTCAGAAGTTTTTCGGATAGAAAGCTGATGAAACGAGTGACGCCTGGAGAATAGTAGGACTTAATATTGTACTGAGCTCTCGGGTAATAAAAGCAACGTGAAGGAACAGTTCCATCTGAAGACTGGGGGAGTTGCACTAGGTCCTCAAAACGGTAATCTCATGCTGTCCGACTTCCGCGCGTACATTGAAAATGTTCGTGTGCCGACGGTGAGGGAATAGTTGTTGATCCTCCTAGGCAACGGTGTTGACTTGAACGTTGAAAACTTGGAAGGGTCGTGGGAAAAATGTCCGTTGTAACCTGAATAAAAACCACGAGCAGGCCGCGCAATACTCTAAGGATCGTGCACGAGCATTAGTGACCGTTAGTCGTACAATAATCTATCTGACGCTATGGTACGGTTTGCTCATGACTATCCAAAGTCCGCTGTGTTACCAACAATGGATCCAAACATGGAAGACTTGTTACAAGTTTCTGTCGATCATGCTCGGTTCATCGAGAACTGCTTTAGCCAAAGATCGTCCTCACTATATGGTTCAGCGACGACTGCTCAGCATATCTCGGCGATCCAAACGACATCGTGTACCTCGATCAGGCAATCGTGAGACTCGACTAGGTCTCGATAATAAACCATCGAGAACGTTTGGCTCAGTGCGTCGAAAGAGGAAGGATGTTGATCCCACCTCCAGTTCACAGGCTTCCCTACGAGCTGTTGTCACATATATTCACAATGATCTCCGTTCATAGTCGTGGCGTCAGCCTTCGTCCCAAACCGTCCCATCGCCGGAATCCGCTTCCTCCAGAGTCAGTCACCCTATCCATGGTATGCTTGTCTTGCAGGAACACCGCAGTATCTATGCCGCATCTGTGGTCAGTAGTTAAACTCGAGAACTCTGCTCGATTAGACTTTGAGGTGGCTGTGGAGCGACTGGGCTAGATGGCGGAGATATTCATGACCCGTACCCGAACTTCTCCTCTCACTATTCGTTTTTACGATATCCGGAAACATGGGACTTCCATACCCGACAGGTGTCAATAGCGCTCCGGAGGAATTATGCCAGCGCTCTCTCCAGTGGTGTGACGTCAATTTCTCATGCTCCCTCGAGTTTTGCACCCTTCCGGCCTTCCGGAATGTCAAACGGAACTTTCTAAATCTACGCAAGATAACCATTCATCCCGACGTTCCCGTGAGATTCAAGACGTCTAGGATCATCTTCGATGGTTCACAGCGTTCTGTTCTCAAGAGCGTTCACCTACGAGGTTAGACTAACTCGCATGATCAGGTGCTCCGTACGTTCCCATGGAAGGATATTGAGCACTTCGAGCTATCTAGCGCTGGTGGCCTGGACACGGGGATTTTGCCCTTTATCTTTGTGTCTTTGTGCCCAAAGCTCAAGACCTTGGACAGTTATGGCTACTCCGGCAGTGGATCATGGTCTTCTGAAGGGGGGTCAAAGTTTAACCTCCAATATCGAGACCCTATCCATACAAATCCTTCATACTCCATGGACCGACACCGCTTTCGCTCCCTTTCTCGACTTCGACCCTCTCCCTCGCCTTTCTAAACTTAGCATCTCAAAATATCCGAGGTCTGCAGATGGAAGGTATTTCCCCACTTCTCAGGCGGTTAATCTCCTGGTCCTCGTGCCCGATCTCCTTCCTCTCCATCGACTGTAGCGCCCTCGCGGGCGAGCAGAACTAGTCTTCTTTCTCACGTCCCGGCTTTAACAAAGCTCAGGGCCATATCCGACGACGATCCAAATTGTACTTACCCAGAGAACCCGATGAGAGATTTTCTCAATCTATCATTCATCGACCGCTTCTCCAACGCCACGTCCGAAGGGCAGACACAGAATCCGGTTCCTCGTCTATTACCCCGACTCCAGAAGCTCTGATAAGGATTCTACTGACACGTTAAAGAGGGTAGTATCCTCCCGATGCGCTCCTGACGCAGCGGAGGCTGCACGGATTGGGGTCGATTGCCTACGTGGGGTCTCGATCGCGTTTCGTCGATATTCCCGCCCTGGTGAAAGTACACCTCCGCCCCCTCCGGAGTTGAAGCTGCATGCCCTCAAAGATGAGGGGCTGGAGGTCTCTGTCACTCAGGAGAGGAACATAGTGGCCGCATCGATTGGGAAGTTGGAAGGGAAAGATAAAAATCAGCGTCAGACAGTTTAGCTACCTGAATTTCTACGAAAGATTTTTTACCTGAAATACTCTAGATGTCATGGTTCATTTTGAGTAAGTCTACTACTAGACATGCAGTGCAGAAGTTGTGAGTGCAAATCAACCCACATTAGGGGATATCGCAATCAACGTGGTCGGACCTAAACACTTCATGAAGCTTGTAGCGAGGGCTCGACGTGTGAAAATATACAAATCCTTTCCGGAAACTCTGCCAACCATCCAACGCCGGTGGCTGGTGCTAGGACTCTCAGTATCCTTTCGTCGGCGTCAGCCACATCATCCGCCAGACGTTGAATTGTGTCATACTTCGTGATTGACGACCCTTTGGCGAACATGGAGGCAAAATTGTCCTCCTCCATGCTTAGCTCTTCTTTATAGAAGGAAAGGACGTCGCTAAAAGACCGCAATTAGAGGCTGTACCAGTAACAAACAGGGAAAAAGTCCCTTACTTCATGCCATTGATATAGGTACTCATTAGAGGCACGCACGACATATAAGTTGAGAGTGGAATGTCGGCGGGGAAAATGAACATCCCATAGGCGACGGAGATGCCGGAAATGGTTCGACAGTAAGTAGCGAAGGAGGAGAACTCCGTGACGTTCTACAAATACGACATCAGGTCAGAGAACTTGAAACTCTCGATGAACAACTCCAGGGCACGTACCTTCACCCTTGGGATCTCCAGCTCGATTGGAAGTGAAGTCATGAAATCCAGAGTGGATGTGATTGTAAGGGCAGTTTGGACTCGGCCATAGTATTTCGAGGTCTGCTGTATGATTTGGGCGAAGACCTCCACTATCGGATTATTCTGGGGTAGTCCTTTGATAAACCGTTCGTTGAATTCTCCCATGTTTTCAGGGTCATTGCGGAAAACATCGTCGAGCGCGGCGATACATCCGGTGTAGGTGGCGATGTGAGCTCAAATACGGACAGGGAGGTGGGAGTAGGAAGTCGATGCGATGACAACGCCCACATCAGAGAGGTACCTCTCGAACCAAGGGGACACTAATGACGGCAACTGAAACTCAGAGGCCATAATCTCCTTGGATTCGTCGCACAACGTTTGATCGAATGCAAGGGTATCGACCGGGATAGAGCACTTCCTGAGGAGTTCGCGTACGATACGCTTGATGAGAGGTAGTTCTGCGCTGGGCGACATGTTCTGTGAAGTCTATGAGCATCCAAAGCGTTACGGGTCTAGTGAGAGTAGTCTAGCTCCTACCATGTCGTGTATGAGAAGTCCGTGTTGGTTATCAAGCGAGAGCAGGCTCTACTCTTATATGCGGGACGGTCCTCTGGCAAATCCGAATGGACACTTGCTTACACGGCGCAGTGCGTACTGATAGGTCGATAGTCGTAATTTGTCATTGTAGCGTTGGAAGGCCGCCGAGCTCTGTTCAGACGATAAAAGCCATACACCCGTGGCATGATGATGTTCACCGATAGGCCGAAAGTTGTGATTAAGCATTGTGATGCCACGAACGGCGCTCCCTATCCCCTCGTCAATAGAGCTGCAGGACACGGAATATGTCAGCAGGCTGATAGACCGATGTCAAAAAGCGCTCACACACTGGGTAGAAGAAGAGCAAGGGAAGGTCTATCGAAAATCCCACCTACTGCAACACCGAAAAGAGCCTCGGACCAATGGAAACGGAAGTGTATACAAGACACGATGTATGCGAACGTATCTGACCGAGATCAAAGCGGCCAGACATCGGAAAGCATTCACCAAAATTATCTGCGGAGACCACCCCCTAGCCGTTGAACGTCTCAGATGGGCTGACAACAACAGAATTGACGTACCGTACGATGACCGGTTGTGCAGATTTTGTCGCGACAGCGTCGAGACCCCGGTTCATGCGCTACTCATCTGCGAGCACCCTCCTCTTCGGCTCCTCCGTGAAGATTTTTCAAAGGAATATTACGACCTAAATGGGCGCAGTAGTGCGGGAACACCTAGTGAAGCAAGGGGATTAGAACTCCTTGCAGAAATTGTGTCCTTCAAGCCTCTTCTATCAGCAACGGCCAGGTACATGTATGAAGTGCTGAGGACTTACGAAGGGCACCCAATATACATTCTCCCCCGATACTACCGACGTCGAAATGAATAACAAAGTCGAGTAGCGGTCGAGACGTGTGGGCATAAGCGAACTAGCCAATTGACAGGATGAGATTGCACTCGTGTAGATTAAACTTATAGCGTACCTGTATCCCTCTCGTGATAGTCAGTACCGCACAGATCTACGACGTCCACAGCGGCGTGAGCTCGTCTGTTGTAAAGGCTGACTGTCCCCGGGGTGAACGATGTATTAGATAGACTGGTCACGACATTGGCCCCCGGAAACCGGCGTTCAGAAGTGGACCCGTGCCGGATAATACTACTACTACTGAGAGGCCGCCGAGCTCTGTTTAGATGATACAAACCAAACGCCCATGGCCTGACGGTGAAAACCAAGCCCGAAAGTGTCGCGAACCTAGGCTTAGTATATAGCCATCCCCAGTGAGACACGGTTCTTGATCGCTGAGATACTCAGAGCTCTGATAGTGCGCACATTGCACTATCGGACCAGCAGCTTTGACATGATTTGAATTGGCATCAAATGGAATTCTTCCTAACGGCTGGCTCGCTGCCGTCGACAACATCGCCGTAAAATCCGCTCTAGCTGGACCACTTTATCTCGCGCGCTGGGTCAAGGCACTGGGCTCATCTCAATCTTAGGCATCTCTTCAATACAGCCTCGCCTCCGTATTCAGATCCGCAATGCGGTATCGCGAAAGCCAATTCTTATATATATATCTTCACACCCGACTCGAACGACAGTCTCTCGAAATTCCTTGCGATACGGTTCTGCGCCCTGGTGAATAAGATTTGTGAGTGATTGATTGACGTCTGAGTGGAAGGTGCCCACGAACACTTTTCGGAATTACCGGTAGACCCACACCATCGCAGTGTACAGTGTCGGGAGACCAGTACCAGCGTCCTGATCTCCTTTCTACATAGAAGTCTCGCCAGCCAGATGGCGCTGTTGCCAATGAGTTCAAGCAAGACTGCTCCACACCGGTCGTGCCGATGGTCGTTCATTTCCTCAAACTTGGAACTGGTGCACTAAAAACTGATTACTGACCTATTTCGATCAATTCGAATGGCCTGTGACCGGTGACCGGTTCATACGAAATTGGGAATTCGTATGAACGCACCGTGACCTGTGACGCGGCGAAAAAAATTCGAATATCGAGCCCGAGAAGCCAAATTTGGCAAGCTCGGAGGTGTCACAGGGTGGGGCAATTCGAATGGACCCCCTGTGACCTTGTGACCATTCGAAAAATTTTCGAAAATTTTGGGCCGTGTGACCTGTGACATTCGAATTGATCGAAATAGGTCAGTATTTCCATCGCGAACAGGAAGCTGTGGGGTAGAATGAGAGCCCAATTCAAAGACGTTCCCATGGAACTCACTTAGCAGCAGATCAAAAGACGTGTATCAACAACCCTTTGAGTACTACTAAGTAGTACCCAAATTCGCCGCTCGACCTAGCAGCACCTGAATCGCTCGGCATATTGCCACACCTAGGCGTCGCTTTCTAATCTGAGGGATATATATGCAACAGGTGGAGGTTTGAGCAACGGAGAGAATGAGTGCAGGAAAAGAACTTGTTGATCCGACGCAACTGAGACGCGCTGTGGGAAAGTACCCTACACGGCATGGAGTGCGCTGGGACCATTTGCTCACGCTCATTCTCTCTTCCATGTTGAGTCTTCGACTTCTCCCGAGCTCAATCAACGCGCGCCTAACCTTTTCTACCTCCGAAGCTTGGATGAATGGTAGCAATCTATACCACAGCGGAACAGTATACAACCAACGGTACTTTTAGATAGGGACTAGGCCCTAGCCGGGGGCCCTTTGATTTTGATGAAGTTAATTCTTGCGAATAGCAGCCAATGGGACGCGTCGACAGGAGCCTCAAGCGCACACACTCCTGTGATCATTTGTATCGAAGCTCCTGCCATCATGGCGAAGAATGATTATATGTTTGATGGAGTGGTATATAACGTTCGACTCTTTGCTAGAAAGTCTAGTCACTAAGCATTGTCCCTACCTCCCATGGTTTCAATACCCTCGATAACCCCGTCACCTCTACCATCTACGCAGATGGGGCCGAGTCCCGGAACGTGCGTTACATTCCAAACGATGGCCAAACAGACGCTGATAGTACTTTATTCATTTGTCCTTCGCACAATCAAGTGGGCTTGGTCCGATAGTAAGTAGAGACTTCTAGCGACCTCGACTAAATGTCAAAGCTTACAATCTACCTTGTCTAGTTTGTGGGGATTCTGGTTTTATTCAGCCTATTCGGCATTCTTTCCGTCCAGATGTGTAGGGTTTCTTCCCCGCTCATAAGTTCCGTTCAACGCACATTGACCCGTGGTACCCTATACAGATATCTACCATATAGCTCACACGGCAGACAGAGGGGCAATCAGAGCTCTTGTATACGGAGTATATATTCTACTTGCTACGCAAGTGGCCATGAGTGGCCAGGATGGATTTGTGAGGTTTGCCTCAACGTCCCGCTCTCCGTCGAACGACGCAAGGCTTGGGTGGTTTTTTGTACCAGTACTCGGTGGACTCGGTGGGTAACAATCTCAGCAAGTGCGTTGGCATGGAGGGACTAATAAAATCTAGTTGGGCTTGGGGTACAATTGTTCTACGCATGGCGGATTTCTGTTCTCTCGGAGAGCAGGATAGGCCCTCTCCTTCTCGTAGCGGTATGGCACATATCCATACCACTTTTGTCCGGTCTTGGTCTCACGCCAGCTCTGTAGCTATCTGTCTTGAGTGCAGCGGCAGCGTTTGCCTCCGCTGCTTTTGGATCGAAAGTCAAGTCAGTTCAGCAGATAGGCTCCGTGGACGGGTTACGAATTAGTATTGCGGTGAGTTTCCTAATACTTACGCCCGGGAGGCTGCCCTCACACCGGCTGCCAACTCTTAGATATGGTATACCACATCTGCTGCTTGCGACCTGATCATTGCAATCTACATGTGCTACCTGGTACGATCAACCGTCGAAATTCAGCTCCTTAGACGTGACCGGTTCCCCCTAGCTCACTCGCGGTAGTTCCAATGGCGTTGAAAGCACTAGACGCACTATAGGAAGGATCATTCGCCTCACCGTCGAAACCAATGCACTGACGGGTAGGTGCCTTCTATCTCAACACTCCGCATCGGGAGTCAAACTGACGACTCACCCTAGCTGCACTTGCTGTCACCACTGTGGGCCTCCTCGTGGGACAGAAAAATCAGATGTACTACACCGTCTTCTCACTCATCCTGCCCAGCATTTACGGAAATACCTTGATGGTTATGTTGAACCTCCGACTGAAAATTTCGACGGGGGGCACGTCGAATAATATCGTGTCGGCAACCATCAGTAATCGTTCGGCTGGAAACGTTTCGTTCCAACTTTGCACCCACTGCCATGGATCTCGAACTACTCAGCCTTACGCACCTATGGTGTTCTCACCAAGAGTCAGTCACCATGATCCGCCTCGACTCGTGATAAAGACTGGACAGAGCGACTCGTTGGGCTTCTCCATGCAGGATTTCAGCTGAATGATACTTAGGTCCTGAGTGATATGTAGAAAATTGTATAGCACTGGGAGGTACAAAAAATCAACAGACTCAAGGTACCACTATACTCTACAACTGTCGACTGCTACTTGTACTCTGTATACCGCTCTACGGTAATGAATTACCCACATTGGAGGCCACCCAGAGGGATCAATCTTCTTAAATAAGGCTGACACGTTTGAGCACGAAGAAGACTCGGAGGACAAGCAGTGAGAACAACGATAGATGAACAGCCTGGGGCTATGGAGCATGGACGATAGAAACACTCTTTTGGCCTACACCCCTCATCACTTATTCTTCGGGCGCCTCGAATCCCGATAGCAGTTCAGAGTGTTGAGCCTCCAGCCAAAGGCCTCTAGCGCTCAGAGCGCCCACCCAAGGTCACGCCAACATTCACACAACTGTCCGCCGCCCTAACAGCATTGCATTAAGCGGGGCCAAGCTTCCAGAGGGGGCGTAAAATTCAAGCTCGAAATCCTCCAGCCAGAAGTCAAAAGTCAAAAACTCAACTCGTATTCTCCAATAACGATTGGTATCTACACAGAACGGTGCGTAACGACCTCAAATGGTATCGCTATATATAAAACCGACTCGCATAGGACAGGAGACGGAACAGACGACAATGGACCAAGATACAAGTACCTCGCGAAACGAGCTACAAATCCCAGTATTGATAACAGAATACTCCGTTTCGGCGATAACAGAAGGAGTCTCAGCAGCAGACAGCAGCCAAGGCGGGGTATTGACCAAACTCTTCATGATGGGTGCCATTCTCCTCATCACGGTAGTGGGAGCCAAGAAATGGTTTTATCCGTACACGATTGACGACTTGGAACGCCAAATCAACTGCGTTGAGGACATTGTTGAGCGGAATACGACCTTTGAGAGGGATTTGTTAGGGGATTTGGGATGGAGATTTCGAGAACGGTTGGCTGGGTGGGTTGATGACTTGAAGCTTGTTGTTATGGTTTTCTTGACAGTTTTTTATGCAGGGAACACCAGAGAATGACCAAAATCCGCGAATGGGCGATTGTTGAGCCGCAAAAATGGAACTTGCTCGGTTGGTCGAGGTTTCGTTGGCAGGAGATGAGGGAGGTGAAGAGGTGTTATTGCTCGGTGATGGATTTGAAGAAAGACGTTGTGGTAGGGTCTTGAACTCTCGAGATCCTAGAAATTATCAGCTAATGGTGTATGACAATCATTGTTTTCAGATGGAAGTGAATCGACGCAACCATGACTTCCTACAATTTCCAGTCTAATGTCGTGGGCCAGGTGTTCTTCAACCATCACAGACAACACAGATTACCACCACCACAGTCCACAGCCAATCCGCCCTGATTTTCGCAGCGTCCGTCTCCTCGTCACCTATTTCTATCCCACTAGGGCTGTATTGTTGTAAATTTGCACACCATCAAAAACTCGTCTTTCCTTTGCCTATCAATGAAGCAGGTCGAGGTCAGCATTGATCTCCAAGGTCAAGAACAAGAGCAAGAACACGCACTTGATGTGGCGGGCCGTCGGAAATGTTGCAAACCATCACTCGATCTGGTTTGAGATGGCAATGAGCCAACACGAGCACAAAAATCCGAAGATAGGTGCCGCGCCTCATCAATGCTCGTCTACAAGCTCCTCATCCACCCTCGCTTCATCCCATCGCCCAGAAGGACACCACATTCGACGGCTGCGCGCCGTACCCGTTCCATTGTCGCCGAGTTCTGACTCGGTGAAGCTGCAGTGTTGTGATTTTGCAGGCCGAGAAAAGTGTCCGGGATGTTTGCTTATTGAAGAAGATTGGCACGAAGTCAGTGATGGCTTGCGAGATTGGAATCGAGAGCGAGTAACGCACCTGGAGCCCATATAAAACTGATACCACAAACTCGGAAGAACCGAAGGGTGGCTGGCCTCCTGAAGTCTTCATAAGGTTACAAAGTCGACAATTCAAATAGAGAAGACGATATCGACTTACTAGTCAATGGTCACAGTGCTGTCGTGCATCGCATCGTCCTATGAACTACCCTGTCCTTGGGTATCCACAACATTCCGCGAGTGCGGAGGTTCTGAAGCTCGAGAGAGCGAGGATGGAAAGGTGGCCGTACCACAAGTGAGCTGAAACTCAGAGGATCCGGACAGAGAGAAGGAGAGAGAGAGGCAAGCTGTCGACTTGACCGCCAACGTGGAGGAGGAGGAGGAGAAGGGACAAGTAAGAAAGCGAATGAACCAATCAGCACTGAGTGGAAGAGGTGTCCGGGGTCTAGGTGATGCGCATCACTAGTTTTCCGTTTGAACGCTTTTTAGATTAATTACCGACATCGTGCGCATACTATCAAAGGCAACCCGGTCCAGAATCCACCGTAAGTAACCGGTCCAATATCGGAGTTTCCAACGCCGACTCCCAAAATGGGCGATGGGCAGATATCGAATCTCCGGTACACGATGACGCCGTGGTTGGTCTATGGACTCTCCGTCCGCGCCCAATATGGAGTACTTTTACGGGACGAGACCCCAAATACCTCTCGTTCAACTCGCCTTTGACTTGGGTCTTTACATCGAGTCACCACGTACGAGCCTCAAGCAGAAGCAGTCGCCCTTGCAACTTCGTCAGCTAGTCACCCCAAAAGACGTTGTTTCCCGTCTGAATCCTACTAACGACTTGTGCTCACTGTCGGGGGTATCCGGGGTCTGACTTGTCATGCCTTTCGATCTCCTTAAATGGACTCGTCATCTAGTTTGAATACCGTACTCGTGCTTCCGGTCTTCAAACCCCAATCATAATCGAAGCAAGGCCTCGTCAAGTAACCGGTACGGGACCAATCAGGCCCAATCTTGGGACTCGTCACTCGGAGGTATGATTTCGCATGATTAGACTCTGGTTTGTGTGTACCGTGTACGTCGTGGCGCGTCCCAAAATAGGATGCACCAAATCGCTCGAGATGGGACCCCAGATACCCTTTCCTCATTTCTTTTACTTGTCCCACCCTCATTCTTAGGTTCTCCAGTTGTGAACCAACCTCAAGAGCAACCCTCTCTCGACCCTTTGCCAGTTAACCAGCAGGCTATTGTTTGCAATCTCATTACTCGCGGAATTATGATTCCGACAATCAAGGTATGTCTCCAACCTCTCTTTCTCTTTCCTTCGCTGACTTTTCTCCGCAAGCTCATCCTCCTTGAACCTCTCCAATAGGTCGAGAAGGGGTCAAAGATTCGACTAGTGAAGACACTCTTCAATGCAGCAGCGATAGCGGCGACATCCACACCGCCAACGGTGCGATCGTCTTTGTCTCTTCTCCCTCGACCTTGTTGACTTACTGTGCTCGACAATCAACCAGAATCGCTACACCGGAGCCCTGACGTAGCTGTAGGACATCTAGTGAAAGGTTGACCGACCTCACAGTCATCATGTTGGATTTGATCTGGCTCCTCCTTCATGGTCTTCTTGTTCCCTCTTCCCGAGTCATTGGATACAGCAATCAAGATGAATAAATTCACAGCAACACGAGCAAGCAAGATGGGAGCCTAGACAGCAACAGAAAACAGAACATTCGATGTGAGAAAGCAGTGGGAAAGCAGGCGGTAGCGGTGTTGGATAGCGGTAACAGAGCTCGACGGCAGCGGTCATGGGGCGTCCGAAATGATGATGAGCTGAATAACATCACACGTTCGTAGACGAGGATGACACCCTCGCACGTATGGTGCGTTCTCTCTCATCGATCTCGAGCTGTAGAAAATATTTTTCTCAATATTTTTGCCATTAGGTCCGGACGAGTCCACGCACCATCAATTCGTACTTCAACTGTGATAGCAACGCATGGCAAGCATTCACGCGCTTCATCTGACGCCATTGGAAGATCACCCAAGCCAAAATCTTTGCCCTATCCGGCTCGGCGATGCTCCTTATCCTCACCTGGCGCACCTCCTCGTTACATCTACGTTGGGTTCAAAGTCGGCCGTATGGGACATTCAAATGTCAGTTTTCGAGCGTACGGAGAAGATTTGTAGAGATTTGAGAGGCAGAAATCAGTAATTCTGGATCCAAAGTACGCCCCCACCCCCGCTCACTCACCTCTGAAGCCTACATCTAAATGTTTTCGCAGAACCCCGCAGCAAATTTTGCCCCAGGGTCATGTTATCCTTGATCGAATCGTCAATACTCTTCACCAAGCCCTCCAGGTCCTCAATAGTGTAAGGGAAGAACCATTTCTTGGCCGCTACCGCAGCAAGAACGACTAGCACTCCAATAGCCACCAATTTGGCCAAGAGACCACTACCGGAGTTGCTAGGCGTCGTAACCTCCTCAGCCACTTCCAAAACGGACGATTCAAGAGACAACGCCGGCATAATTTGGTGAATATGCTTCGAGCTGGAACTAAGGGTGCTGGCCTACGATATCAAAATGCGCCTGGGGACGTCAGTTAACGTCGCTGGGTCGTTCTAACTGCATTGCTTACCGAATTAGATATCTGGAGGTCGATATCGAGTGTTTTCAAGTGCTCAGGTCGGCGTGCGTAGGACTTAATGTCGAGCTCGACGAGCTTTTGCGAGGATGTTGCAGCTTTCCCTCTTTTTGTCATGTGCTCTTAGCGTTGACGCCCGTGTACGTAGACGCTGGTGAAATAATAGATTATATTCAACCTTTCTTTCCCTCTTGCCTTCGCGCAAGACGTAGCGCACACACTCTTCCGACATCGGTGTTGGTGTGTACATTTGAAAACTTTTGACAAAATAGAGGGGCCATTCGTGTCACACCCCGTCACAGACACCTCGTCCCGACCACCATGTTCAATTCGTTGTTTGTCGATATCGACAACAAATGACTGGCTCAGAAGGTTAGCCACACCAGGCGCCAGCCCTCAGAAATCGAAAACCTCGTTCTTAGTCCTTACTCTTCGTATCTGTTCACTCCATCGTTCACTTCCAAGTTTCGACCTGTCGACGTGGGAGGCATGCTTGGAGGAGAGTCTACTCTACCTCTCGAAGAAGACCTGACGACGGAACTATGGTGTTTCGGTTTGTTGTTGGTTTTTTTTTTCCATTCTTCGCCTGCATTACGGGTTTTTACGTTCTGTTGAGCGTGCATCATTCCGTTCTCCTTTCTCTCTCTCTCTCTCTCTCTCTCTCTCTCTGTGGTCCAAGGGAAACGGCAAAAGTCTCGGAAGACACCTTCCCCCTTGTTCGTCGGGGGGAAACCCTCGTGTGCAGACGCAGCACGCTCACATTGGACAATCCTCGAGTTCTCTTCAATCACACGTTGATCTTCAGACTTCTCGCGCGCAATTTCCAGAGCTTCTTCGAAAACCCAACAACTCACTCTTGCAACACTCAGAACAGGCCATCCGGACGAATCAAATCGAATGAGAGGTTATATTCAAGGCCTGTAGAGAGGATGCGGTCCAGCTGGATCAACGTCACGGTCAGGATGTAGGCAGCTCAATGCGATTGTCATGATGATACTTGGGACGAAGCATTGCAAGGGGACGTCTCTGGAGGAATACCTTGCGGTTGCGGCGACCTTTGTCTCAAAGATACCATGGACCAAACATCGCCTCGGCATCCTTCAATACCCAACCCACCGTTCATGTGCTACCTCACACTTGGGTTAAGGCCCGGGACGCATCACTTGAACCACCAACTACGACCCGACTTCCAAGTGGCTGCGATAGTCGTGTCGAATTCCAGGCAAACTCTCGTTATTCGTTGTAAACAAGACCCTTTCGAGTTCTCTCTTTACACTTCTTTGACATATAACACGTCCTCTAGTAGAACAGAGGGTACAGGTCTGCTAATCGCTAATCCCGATATTGTTGACACTACCGAACATGGAAATGAGGTATTCATACCAGTACTACGACGGAACCCTCGTAAACCCTGGTATCACTCCTGAGTTGACGTCAACACGATCCCTTCCCAATGAGAATCGTTCTCGCATATTCCCCATTGGAACGGAGACCATGCGTCTGCTAATTCCGATGTCCCACACTGGGACTCGGGATGAAGTACTCGTACCCCACCCCGATCTCAAAAGACTTTGGGGTTACGTCTGTGGCTTTCACGAATGGTCATACAATACCCCAGGTACGTACGTCTTTATTTCTGATGTTATGACTCTTTGAAACCTGAAGGTGGACTAATAAATCGTCACAGGCACCTCTTCGCGCTGAAATGAACTTCAGCAATGTCGAGACTGATCTTGGCTCTATCATGCCACCTTTTGGAATCTCGTAAGTGGTACCGTGAGCCTTCCACGAGTAGTAACATGTAAGCACTCGCCTTGCTCAGATGCTCGCCTTTGGGGTGCTCTGAGCGTCAAGGGACCTCTGAACCTCCTGAATTTCAGCCACTCAGCGATCGGAACAAGGTTTGTGTCATTGGTGTTCGACTGCTGTTACACTCTGAGAACATTCCGCCTGTCCATGTCAGTCCTCAACTCACCAGTCAATGGCCAACTGACTCTGGCTATACGATCATGTCCTACACATTGCGGCCAGGTACCCGTTCATACTTTTGGCTTGACAAGAGCCCCACTTTTGCCACAGGGGACTCGATGTTCATTCCCAGAATCTCCAGATGCGCCAGATCCCCAATATTCACGAAGGCGTATAAGAGGGCGGTCGAAACAGCTCTCATTCCTCACTCGAACACTCCCACAGTCGTCTGTTCAAGCACCTCTCCTCAATCAGCATGCTCTTCAATAAGTTTTTTGCTCTCTCTACTCTCACCACCCTTGCGGTCGCCACACCGCTCGTTTCCCGCACTGGCGGTGGCGGCGGGGGTGGTGGGGGAAGCAGCGGTT